>JAOQGH010000002.1:1139826-1169218 GCA_025769975.1 Gallinago jamesoni | reverse complement strand
TGCTCTCCAGCCATTCTCCACCCAACCTGTATTTGTGCCTGGGATTGCCATGTCCCAGGTGCAGGACCCTGCACTTGCCTTGGTTCAACATCATGAGGTCTGCACAAGCTCACCTCTTAAGCCTGTCCAGGTCCCTCTGGATGGCATCCCTTCCCTCCCACCAAATGGTCCATCCATCAAATCAATGACTTTCCAATTTCGAGACCAGGATGTCATGTGGGTCAGTGTCAAATCAGATCATATTCCTGCATGATCTCCTTCTAGGAGAGGACAGCAAAAAACTGAATTCCCATTTGGTAGATGGTACCACAGGTTGCCCACAGGCACAGCTACCCACCTAATATCTGTGCCTGTGGGTAACAGCTCTTGCATGGCTGTGGGTTTTCTAAGAAGCCCTACAATTGTGGTTTATTTTTTTTTCCCAAGGAGCTGCTACAGATAATACTGGCCACTCTAGTACCCTGTGCAGACCCCTGAAGCCATGAAAGACCAACAGAGCCAAAGGCATGAAAGCAGAGCTGAACACATACTCATATTCATCCTTCCTTCATTTTGGCAGCTACGTAGAGGTTACAACTGGAATGGTGTTTGCCACTCAAAAACCTCCAGATTTCTTCTCGCTGATATAATGGGAGTATTTGAACATGAACTTTCGCAGCGTCTGGACACCGCACTCACCAAAACCTTGCTCAGGATCTCATTTCTGCTGGGAACTTCAAGGGAACTGGCTGGGCTCCCAGCTCAATGGGAACACACAGGGAGTGGAGATTGTGCAAGTGAAAATTATTTCATTTACTCTGGAGATGTGGCTTTTTCCTCAACGTGCAGTAATGGCGAGTTCTTCGGAGCTGGACGGAAGCTTTTCTTGAACTTCTGTGTCCACAGATGAGCTTCTTGTTGCTCGTGTCTCCCACTGAACTCTCTACGTGGGGGACAGTGATACCTCTCTAACACCAAAGATGCTTTTTCCAAAGGGCTTTTGCTAGCTGTGCATTTTGCTCTATGTGTATTATTCAGAGCCAGAAATCAGTGCTACCATGAAAAGTGAATCTCTTTGTACCCCACGAAATAATCGTTGCCTCCACCGCAGCGCTCGGGAACTGAAGCCCAAATGCTTTTGCTGGCCGGGTATGTCCAAGGTCCTTTATTTTCTGCCGTTTCCCAGCGAGATGCATTCAAAACCCCCCAAAAATAGCAGCAGCTGTTGCTGAGTGCAGCACTTGGGAGCTGAGCTCCCCTGATCCCAACAGCTGAACTGCTGCCCCGGCCACAATCCCGCCGAAGAGTACAGCAAGCTTTCAGCACCCATTATATTTATGTTCCTCCCGGATGAAACACTTTTCCCCATTATAATATTCCTTGCCTTACAACTTGCTTTCTTCCCAGCACTTCTTTTTATTAAGTGAGGACCTACCTCGCTTGTGTTTCTGCCTTGAAGCCCACTGCGGGACTCAGTATTGCAGTTATAGATTTTTGATGGTGCTTGAAACATCTCAAGGTTCTCCTGACCTAAGGCTTGGAGAGAAATTGTAGTTCACACATCCAAATTACAAGGAGGCTACATGGTGTTTTTCACCATCCCCTTCCCACCTCCTGCTCAACATCATGCTAGTTTTTGGTTAGCTGCATGTGAACAGGCACGGTGACTGGAGCAGGTTAGACCTGAAAATAAGCCAAGAACTAAAAAAAAAAAAAGATCTAAGGTGGAAAGAAAGGTCACAGAGCAAAAATTAAGTCTTTAGGATATACTGCAAGCTGATACTTTGAAGGATGAATCAAGGATTAATTACAAGTGGGCAGCAGGGTAGAAACTGCCCAGCACAGTGACCTTATTTTGAAAAACTTTGAAACCTAGAAAAAGAAAACTTTTGAAACCTTTGAAAAAGTCTAGGTTCAACTGGTTGGGAAAGCTCTAAATATTAGATCACAATCTGACTATGGGGCTCCACAGGAAAATAAATTGCAAAACGACACTCTTTAGTGAATACACTAAAAAACCACACAGTCCTTAGAAAACCTCAGCTATTTTAACTCAAATACTCAGCTGTGCTAAAAACTTGTAATTCTGTTTTGATCCCTGTACTGAAAATTGATATTCAACGCTTGACAACATGCACAACTAAGTTTCTTATAAGCGAGGGCTTCGGGAAATGTATTAAAATTATTTGTGTCTTTCCACGAAGCCCAGAGGTAAATATTATTTTTCGAAACTGTCTAGAAGGAAAAGGCTAAAAAGCAGTGAGGAATGTAAACTGTTTCATGCATAAAATTATTCCAATAAAAAGTAAATAGCAGAAGGCTTGTATAGCTAAAATATGCTAAATGGAAAAACTCACTACTGTGGTTTCTTGAAAATATCAGATGGACCTAAACTCTCCAACCCCCCACATGAGCTGGCCCCGCTCCCAAATTTGGCTTTTATCTGCAATAAAGCACCTATTTTTATGTCTTATTCCTGCCTCCAACTGGAGCTGAAGCCTCTTGACAGCTCATACCCTCATCCAGCTTCTGACAACAGTTGATGGGTTACAAACTCATCTCATCTCTCCAAACCTCGACAACATCCTTTCCATTAGCAGATAAACCCCAAGAATACGTTTCCATCTACAAAGGATGCGTTTAATTCCATTAGGGATTAAAAATGAAAGGAAAAAAAAAAATAGCTCTGCAGTGGTCCATGGTATCATTAAAATTAAGCATCCTGTGTATTAATTAAAAAAAAGGGACAAATGCTTATAACCAGTATTTTTCTCAGCTCCATAACACTAGTTTCATTGCCAGATGAACGTGGGATTTATTGAGGTACTTGATCTTCCAGTCCCTCACGTCTCAATCTCCTCACCTTGATGGCACCCAAAATACCCATTATCTCAAAAGGAGGGAGGCCAAAGGATCCTTAACAATTAAAAATAAAAATTAAGAGATTTCAAAGAGATGATTGATCTTTCTAACACAAAGCTTTGGAACAGCTGGAACAAAATGGTAGTTATGCAATTGGAAATTTCCACTAATAAATATCTGAATTGTGCATCTGTCAGTCTATTGAAAGACAATTACAGCGGTTTTTCTGTGCTAATTAATTCACTAATGGCTTTGTTTACAAAACAGGCTAGAAGCTGTATCAAATTTGATTTCATTTGGTAATCCGTGGCCAGATTTCTCTTAAAATATCAATAAAAATGAAAAATGCCATACTGTCCATTTTAAAAAGGTCTTGTAGAGCCCCAGTAAAATGTGACTGCAACCACGGCTCAGTGGCTTTATAAATCTCCATATTGTAAAAGAGTTTAGCTTTCAGTGGCCACCATCAAGGCAAAAGGCCTTCAAGGAGGTCTGTCTAGTATATGGCACCATAAAACACTTTCTTTATTGGCTTGGATTATGGAGTAAGAAGAATGTTATTAACTTTGCACCTCTTAAAATCAAACCAGAGATGGCCAGGAATGCTTTTGAGAAGAGCAAGGGAATTCAAACTAATTTTTACAAATGGAAGTGATGACTTGAAATAAAAGGGGAACACTTTAGTAGTGGCAAAGCACCCCTTGCTGTCCAGCTTCACCTGAGCAGAGGACAACCCAGGTTGGACAAACGCACCTGGTTTGGGCGTTGCTCCAAAGAGGTGAGAGCCAGCTGGAGAATGAGGAACAAGACCGATCACAGGCCTGGAAATCATGAATTAGATGTAAAAATAAAAAGAAGCACATTTGTGCTTTTAAAGAGAATAATTCTTCAGGTTCACATGACAGTGGTCTTCAAATCAATACAACCCAACCTTAAGGGTTGTATGCATTTGTGCTTCAAGACTACTACAGGCTACAGCAGGGAGATGTTAAGTATGAGGAAAACCATTCTTCTTGCAGTGAGGAACAGGTAAGCACTGGAATAAATTGCCTTGGGAACATCCCTCCCTAAAGACTTCAACAACAAATTGACAGGCTGAGAGAACTGGGGTTGGTCAGTCTGGAGAAGAGAAGGCTCTGGGGAGACCTTATAATGGCCTTCCAGTACCTGAAGGAGCTACAGGAGAGATGGAAAAGGACTGTTGGTCATGGAGTGGAGCGACAGGATGAGGGGCAATGGTTTTAAATTGGAAGAAGGGAGATTTAGATTAGATACTAGAAAGAAATTCTTTACAGTGAGGGTGGTGAGACACTGGAACAGGTTGCTCAGAGGAGCTGTGGCTGCCCCATCCCTGGAGGGGTTCAAGGCCAGGCTGGATGGGGCTTGGAGCAACCTGGTCTGGTGGGAGGTGTCCCTGCCCAGGGCACGGGGGGTGGAACCAGGTCATCTTTAAGGTTCCTTCCAACTTCTATGATTCTATGATAATTGGGTAAATCAATGTAACAAAAAGGCATGTTTTCAGGAGTGGACCTGATTTTCAGTCCACCTGGGCTCAGGTATCACCTACATGAACTGATTTCACAGCAAGAATGACGAATCCCATATGTTCAGACATTTCAATACATTTATTTCGGAGCTGTCTAAAATAATTTTGATTTAAATCCAAAATTGCTGACCTGTGACAGATGATTAGAAACACTGGACCTAAATTTAAAGGAAATTAAAGAACAAAGACAAGAGCAATGAAGTTCAGGAGAGATGATTTATGAAGGCTGAGGACACCTGACCTACATCTGTCCTCTGCAAAGTGGTGATTGGTGGGACATGAACATGAGATGACATTGCCTATTCCAATGCACTACTATGGCACCTGGATCCCAACACAGAAGATGCTCAACTGACACAGTGCCAAGAAGCTGAGCTGCAAAAAATAGTGGATGCATCTGTTAATCTGTGCTATTAAAAACCAGAAGTTCACTCCTAATTTTTTCTTTCTGCCTTGCTGAGGTCGGGAGTGTTGATCTGCATGAGGATAGGGAGGCTCTAGAGAGAGACTTGGATAGATTGGATGGATGGGCCAACATTAATGGTATGAGCTTCGACAAGGGCAAGTGCCAGGTCCTGCACTTGGGCCACACCAACCCATGCACTGCTACAGGCTTGGGGAAGAGTGGCTGGAGCTGGCTGGCAGAAAAGGACCTGGGGCTCCTAATTGACAAGCTGCTGAATATGAGCCCAGGTGGCCAAGAAAGCCAATGGCATCCAGGCTTGTATTAGAAATAGTGTGACCAGCAGAAGTAGGGAGGTGATTGTCCCCCTGTACTCAGCACTGGTGAGGCCACACCTGGAGTGTTGTGTCCAGTTCTGGGCACCTCAATCCAAGAGAGGCATCGAGGTGCTGGAGCGGGGGCAGAGGAGGCAACGAAGCTGGTGAAGGGCCTGGAGAACAAATCGTATGAAGAGCGGTTGAAGGAGCTGGGAGTGTTTAGTTTGAGGAAGAGGAGGCTGAAGGGGGACCTCATCACTCTCTACAGCTACTTGAAAGGACACTGTAGAGTTTGGTGCTGGTCTCACAAACAGTGATAGAACAGGAGGGAATGGCTTCAAGCTGCACCAGGGTAGGTTTAGAGTGGCCATTAGGAAACAATTCTTCACAGAAAGAGTGGTCAGAGACTGGTAGAGGCTGCCCAGGGAGGGGGTTGAGTCACCATCCCTGGATGTGTTTAGGAGTCGTTTAGATGTGGTGTTGGGGATTATGGTGTAGGGGAGAACTTTGTAGAGTGGGGTAGATGGTTGGACTTGATGCCAAGGGTCTTTTCCAACCTGAATGGTTCTATGATTCTATGAGATGTCCACCAGCTGGGAAAGACGTGTCCTGGAGCAACTTGCACCTATCTGGCAGCCCTCCAAAATGCAGGAAGGTTGTGCTAGGAATGTGGCACTGCCAGCCCTGGGCAGACTGTGGTCTCTCTAACCCTCCTGTTTGCTTTGCAAACACTGAGGATCACACAGGTCCTGCTGTGTGTGAACAAAGGCCCTTGTTTGCTCTTGTTCCAGTGGCAGAGTGGGTCTCCATCTAAAATAGCACAGCCACTACTCAGCTGGTATCTCCCTGTGAGGCTAATTTCCAAGTCCAGTTGTGGATGAAGAAGAATAGCATCCATAAGGATGAGACATGTTGCGAGAGTCATCAGGCAGCCACTAAAAACCAGAGTAAATGACACACACCACCAATGCCAATCGGTTGGAAATGTCTCGACATACGAAAAATAAAACCAGAAAAACAAGTCAAAAAGGTATTTCTACAAGTAATCTCCACAGAGCTGAAAAGTATTTAAATTTTAGGCTGTCTACAGGCCATGTACTTGTGCACTAAAACATTGAAGGGGTGACCTCTCCAAACAGCCAGCTTTCACTGAGGTGTCTGGAAAACCAGGGTATGTTGATGCAAACCACAGCTGGAAATTAAAACCCTGCCCCAATGGAAGTGTTATTCCTTCTTGGCCGGCAAGACCCAAACCAATCCTGAGACATTCCAGTTTCCAGCCAGTCACCACCGGTCGCCCTCTTAAAGTGTATGGAAATGCCTTGGGGGGTGTTGCCCACAGCTGCTATAAAAATCCCCTTCCTCGCAAGGTTCTGTATTTATGTGATCAATTTTACCCTCGGAAAGTACAAAAAATGTGAATGTTTTCCGGGAACAAATTCCAGTGCTGGAATTCCAGTCCACTAGCAGCCTGCCCTAACACACTCAGGCAATAAAAGTCAATTCCTCCAATGCATTGTGCATTAACTCATTTTTAGCCTTAAATTATAAAAGATATATTTCATGGAGAAGAGGTAGCAATTCTAGGCTCAGTTTTGAGAAGAAGAATTATTTTCTTGTTTCAAGAACAAAATTTCCCTCGGGAGTACAGAAAAATAATAAAATCTGGAGTGTTAAGCTAAACTTTCAAATATCTTTTATCCTTTTGTGCGCAATTCAGTAGTAATTAAGAACTACAGAAAATTACTTTCACCAGCATTTGCCATTAGGAGAGCAGGGGCAGTGTGTTAAACCCACCCCTGAAGAAAAGCCCTACGAGGTGATGAAAACGTTTCTCCCATCAGTAGCCTTCTGCAGGCTGTTGAAGTGGCCCCGGAGCTTCTGAGGTTTGGACATCTCCTAAGAATTAAATATTCTTACCTGCCTGGGATCTGATATGTTGAAGTGTCAGAGTACGTCCACTCCTGCTCCTCCTCATGCCTGGCTGAGCATCAGGCATTGCTAAGATTTCCAGATTTAAACGTGTCAACATCTTAAAGCTTCCAAATTAACTATGTATGCAGCCAGAGGTGAAGGAGTGGCCCATGGACATCAAAGAGAGTCCAATTTCTTTCCATAGTTCATGGTTTGAGGGTCCCACGAGCAACCCCCCATGAAGACAAACCCATGCACCTTCCCAAGAACATCTCGATGTTTTCAGTGCTTGACAGCACCTGTCAAAAAAGCCTTATACACAAAAACAAACCTCACAAGATACTTCAAGAGATTCAAAACAAGCCCCAAACTGGTGAGTCCCTCACTACAGGTGACCTCAGGTGTAGAAGCCAGAGGTGATGTTAATGTAGGAGACAAATCTGCACTTTATGCTGGTGTCAACAGAGGGGGAAGGGCCTTCAAAAGGGAAGTTCAGCACAACCCAAGTTACACTCCTGCTCTAAAGCATCTTCCACAGCAGATGACTAGAGAAGGAGCAGGGCAAGGACAACCTTCCCAGGCTACACGTGAGCTCTTGTGACTCTCTTCCAAAACAACACTTGCTAATATAAAATAAATCAATCAATCAAAACCCAAAACCCCAGGAAGGGACCAACATTCTCGTGGACATGCTCTCCTCTGCACAATTTTACATACATCCAAACAGAAAAAAGCAGAAATAAATCACACGGAAAAGGGAGTCGCACTTTTAGCACAGAATTTACCCGTTCTGTTACAAATAATCACCGAAACAGTTCATTTTGCCTTTTTCCCAGTTCCCAGCACGATGGGTGTGTTTGGCTCTCACAGGGTTATGGAGCAGGGATTTCCCTGAAGTTTCGTGATGGCAGCAGTAACCCCGTTCCCTTTTCTGCCCCTAACTCACAGGAGTTCCTAACATACAGTACTGGTGTCCGGTATCAGAAACTCCTCCGTGGCCAGCACCGTGATGTAAACTAAGCCCCCTTTTTCTATTATAAGTTTTTGTATTTACATGATATTACAACTGGGTCACACAACGGCTGCCCCTTCAGTGTTCTCCTGCGCAGGCTTCATTTTAATAAAGACTGCAGAGCTCTAAATCCAAGCAGATTGCAAAAAGCAAGACCAGGTTTTGCAGCATTTTAGAGAAGGGACAAAAAGAAGTAGTTTTCTGTAAAAGTTCAAACATTGAACTTACAGCTTTGGGGATAATGAAGTAGGTCTGTCTCTAGACCTGAATTAGGAACTGCTTAGAGGAGACGTTGTGCTGTTACTCCTGTTTTGGCTAAGAAAGGTTTTAGGTTGCTCTTTCAATCTTAGCACTCAATGGCCACCCAACTCTTCAGGTTGTTTTGAAAAGGCAATCAATCCCATAAACAGAGGACCACCTGGAGAGAAAAGATGCGTACTCCTCTCTCAGCCTAGTCCACAAATTCTTCTTGGTTACCGCAAAGGTTGGACTCAATCATCTTAAAGGTATTTTCCAACCTGAAGGTTTCTATGATTCTAAAGCATTTATGAGTACATTTTTATTTAACAGGAAATACAATTCAGCTTTCTTCAACCGTTACAAAATATATCATCTCATCAGGTAATTTTCTTCCAGTTGAGTGTAATAACAAAGAACAATTAAAAGACTCGTAACACTTATGGTAGGACAGCACGCAAACCTCAAAGAAGAAAAGGTCACCTACCAGTTCAACTCGTCCAAACCCTCCGACTCCAAGGGTGTCAATGATGTTGAAATCCGACAGCTTCAGGTTGGCGAAGAAGGCAGCTTCGGCTTCGTATCTGGATTTTTTTATGCGAAAAAACGGAAATTTCTTAGAGGTGTAAACGTGAGGACTGTGCAATACCGTACCCGAATGGCATGAGCGTGAAACAGCCTTTACCTGCTTAATTTCCATCTTATCTCTTACTGTTTGCTTTTATTCACACTCATGGCTTTGCCGGTCCAAATGACAGTATTGCTCCGATGTGCACAGTTTCCCAAGTGAGAAAAGCAAAGGTACCTACTGCATGCCTACAATGCAAATGTCTGGTACTGCAATTCAGCTCCAGCTACCCAGCAAACACTACATTTTGACATTTTTCTATCGATCTTCTTGTAGGTGAGGTTTGTTTGGTGCCTTTAAGTATTTTTGGAAGATAAAGTCTCTCATAGGAGTTTCTCCTATCCACAGGCTGGCAGTAGTTTCTATAAATGTTTATTGAAAGTGGCAAGATCATTAAGGTCCCTGGAGAGAAATCACAGCCAGGTTTTATGAAATCAGATCCGATAAGCTGTGGGCTGGTGTGCAAATGCCTGAAATGAATGACTTCAGTCACATATCAGCATTCCTATAAGAATATCTTCACTTCTTTTCCTCCTGGAAACTCACTTGGAGTAGATGTCCCAGCCCAGGAGGTCCCAAAATCCAGATGCTCCCTCTTTAGCCCATGTCCAACTGGCTCGCGACACAAGTTCACCAAGCCCTTGACTAAGGAAGCATGCAAATTGAACACATGCAAGCCTGCCAAAATAAGCTTCCCATGACTGTCCTCATGAATATGATTCCTCTTGTCAAGGTTTATGGTATTTTTAGAAAGGCTCGGGGAGGGGGGGGGAAATGGATGAACAGGATCCACCCACTCAATAAAGTTTGACATTCAGCTGCCGGAGAAGTCCCTGCGCGTGTACAACCTTTGGCCGGTGGTGATACAGACTTGTATGGCAAAAGAACATTGATGGGATTATGGAGAGAGGCATGGAGGGTGCAAAGAGGGGGGGTTGGCTTGGTTTTCAGTACTTAATTTTAGCCACAATATCTTGCAATTAATTGATAGACCATAATCCGTTATTTCACCTGGATGCTTTGTTTGTGCATGGAAACACTAGTGTAAAGAGAAAACTTAGGTCGTTAGCCACGACCATACATCATATCCACCTCTCTGTCTTCTTAACATTCCTTGGCCATCACGCCTGTCCCTAATTCAATAACGGGATGGAATTGATATATTGACTTATTCCCTTCAAACCACCTCCTTAAATCTATTTAAAAAAAAAACGCAATGGCATTGAGGGAGAAAGAGAGAAAAAATAAAATTAAAATTTTAAAGTTAAAAGGGAAAAATAAAAAGAGGTGTCAAGAAACGTGAAAGGTCACATCAGCAAGCCCCAAACTCCACGCAATAAAGGGCAATTTTATCTCAGGGGTGCTGTCGACAAATTACTTAAGCTCTGCTTTATTATTTATACCGTCACCAGATCCTCCCGGTGACCTTGCTCCCGTGGCCACAGTGGCCCGATGCATCTGATTTTGGAAACCAATCAGTTCTGAGCCTGCTCTGAACTTCAGATAACCTTGTGGGGCACAGCTGCTTATCGATCGCCTCATACTCATCATGAGGTGCATACCAAACCTGCCACTACAAAACCTTTAAAGTTTTTTAGTACTGATACTTCTCCTTCTAAATCACAGCAGACACGTCATTTTAGAGGTGTCAGAGTAATGAGAATAATCTAATTTTCATGATAAATGTATAGACAGCGTATGAGTTATCTGTCAAGTTCCTGACCAATTAAACACCTTTAATGATTTATAATTGTCGGCAAGATGAAATCCCAGCATGGAAAATTTACCTTCAGCAGTCAAACAATGGATGCCAAGCTCCAGGTCAAGAAGCCCTGTGTTACCTTTGCCCAAGGCTTGGGGGGCTTCCTTCTCGGTGCAAGGAGGCAGGACAGAAAATGTGGAAGGAAGCCACCTCGTGCTCCCAGGGAGGCAGGGGACAAGCCACCCCATCTTCTCCCCTGGGCAACCAGAGAGCATTTCTCAAGCAGGGGAGAGATGCCAAACAGCAGCGTGTCCAAAAACATACAGGAGATAGAAGAGAAATGTTTTTTTCTCCTAAAACACCTCTTATCCTGAAACATGGCCCAGTCCTACGAAAATGACATATAGTTCATGTCATGCAAGGCGAGAGGAGAAAAGCTAGGTCAGACATGGCATGGTGCTGGCAAGGCATGGGATGCTAGTCCCAGCCCCTATGAATTTCACCAGTTCTCCCCAAAATCCCTTGGTTCGATGGGAAATGGGATCTTCCGCCCCAGTCCCAACTTCATTGTTTTGTGTGGTGAGTTGCAGAAGCCAAAATCTCTGCTGATGGCTTCTAAAGTTAAAAAATGTGTTCATTTATTAATTTGCTTAAGAAAAATGTACTTGTAGCATTATTGTGATTGCTTTTTTGAAATCCCTTGGCTAATTCTCTTTGGCAGGCTGCTTAGTGCATACAAGTGCAATGAAGCTCATAAAACACACTAGATGCAGTTTTCTAAAACTGTGCAACAGGCATCCAAAAACCAATAGAAATTTTCCAAAAATATATAGTGAAACCAGAAGATGTTTAAAATCAAGCAAGCACGCTCTTCACATGCTTAGTAACAACAGTCACATCTGAATTCTGTTTTATTCCCAGCTGCAAAGGTCAAAGTCCACTTTCAAATCAAATTCCTACAAACTAACAGGAGTTACACGCCTCAGCCCTGCAAAGCTCAAGAATAAATCTCTTCAGTCACTTCAATAAAAATATCAAAATGCAAATACTCCCAAGCCTTGTCATAAATCAGAAATCGGGGTATAATCCTCATCCTGAAATTCAGAATATTAATTCAACCTCTGTCCTCCAATTTCCTTAATTTGAGCGTGCCGCTCTCTCAATAGAAAATCCCAAGGTTTTGCAGCTTGTGCTCCTTGCTCGACAAAATTAGAGTGAAAAACATATATGATGTCTCATCTTATCATCTCCAAAAGAAAAGGAACCCTTTTAAGGTATTGGGAGGGCAGTGCAAAGAAAACCAGAGGAAGTTTAAAAATGAATATCGGTGCGTTCTGTAGGAAAACGTTCGGTTCTGGACCAGGTTGAAGAGATCTGCCACGCTCAGATACTGGGGAGGATTTTGGGGATATTCCCTGGGAATATAACAGAGATGGGACGAATGGTAGAGACAGTTTGACCATGCTTGTGCAAGGTGATGTGGAAATAACTCAGCACTCTGTGGGGAAAATACACGTGTCCCAGGTGAGGGCGTATCTTCTGGGTACCTCTTTGGAGATGCCACAGCTCCTTCCCATTAGCAGTCTAAGGAGAACGGCCATTATATTCTAAATACACATCCACATGCTGGCATTCTGAGGCTTTTCAAACAAGAAAATGATTTTTTGACATCCAGAGGAGTCAGTGATATAAGTTCCTAAATTAATAGATAAGACATCTATGGGAAGACATCTCGAGCAAGCTCGAAGGCACCAGTGCTGGTCAGCATCACATCCACGTGCAGTGACGTTCTGGAGCTGCACAGATGCAAGGCTCAAACTTTCTATGCTGAGATTTCTGCAGTTTTCTGACTCCAGTTGAATGAGACACAATTAAAAAAGCTCTTCTCCAGATACTTTGGTGATTGTGCTCCTTGCCTCAGCTATCACAGGCTGGAAAATCATAGTTGGAAGTACACACAAAGAAAAGATATAGAGAATGTGCGGTCCAAATAGGGAGAAACAACAAGAAGTCAGTTATTTAATAAAGGTCTTTTAAAATTAAGGCCAAGAGTTTCACAAGAGCTTGCAGGGGTAAAGTTATCAACCCCCTACATACTCTTAATGGGACTTTTTTGCTTATAGAATCTGAGTTTCTATATAGAAACTGCCAGAGCTCACGGGTCACTCCCACAGGTAAGAGGAGAAGTATCTCCTCCATAGAGGGTGTCAGAAAACAGGATGGAGAAGGGGATGTTCATCTCCCGAGAGCATCCTGCAGGTTCTCCCAAGCTCTTCTCCAAGAGAAGAGCAAATCTGAATGACAGAGATACCTACTGAAATCTCACTGAGATTACTGGCTTCCTGTAATGACCTCAGCCTAACGAGCATCAGTGGAAGAGTTGGGATTTGGGACCACTGTTTCTTTCTCTCCTTCCAAAATAAGAGACGTACTCCTAAGGAGTCGCTAATTGAAATGCCTTGATTCAGCCTCCTCTTCGGCAGGGACAGGCATCACATGCAAGGAATCAGAGCAATCATGGGGATCAGGAGTAAATACCATCATCATCCATGTGCCCCGTTGCTGTGAAATCCATCACATCCATGTGCCCCGAGCATTCGGGCAATGCCTGGTATGCAGAATGGGAGAGGCACACACGTGGCTTCTTCTACTGCTGGAGGTTTCCAACCATTTCAATGAGTGATCACCTCCTAGGATGACGATTACTCCGAAACACACGTCAGGCTTTTCCACCCAAAGGCACACAGAAAATAAATAAATAAATCAATAATCATCTTACCTAGGCAGCTAAAAAGGATAAACGAAAAAAATGCGAGGAGCTAAGGTTTGCAATTATCCAACTGCTCAGCTTTACTAAACCAGCTCACGATTCTTATCACGTGAGCTAAAAGTGTTGGGAAACATTAGACATCTGTTACCAAACTGTCATCTTGATAGAAAACTTGGCTTCTTTCTACCTGTGTGCTGCCAACTAGACGCAAATCGCAACCAAATGGGAACCGACCACCAACTCCCTCACAAGAGCAAATATAACCATTTTGGGTGGATAAAACCAGAGTTGTGGAGCCTTCCTCAGGGATAGACACCTGCTTGTTTAACAGGTATTTTGTTGGCCTTATCTTGAGTTCTGTTGGCTGGGCTGGTCGCTACAGCACTCATCATAGAGGCAATGCACTTCTGCAGATAGAACTATTGAATCTCTGAAAAGACTAGAATAACTTGAGTTGCAATAGTTAGACGGTGATGATCAGATCCAGCCTGCAAGAAGACACATGTGAAACAAGCCAAAGAGCTACAGGTGTGGTGGGGAAAAAATACATCACAAAGGAAAACCATCTTTCTGTGGCCACAAGATAAGAAATTTATGCCACTCCATCTCCTCATGGTTCTTAAGATATAACTAATTTCTTTTTAGGATGCTGTTTCAACTGATGTGGCACTTAAAAATAAAGAGTTTGTGATAAAGAAGACTAAAAATTACATCAAATCCTCCATTTTGTAACTCTTTTTTTTTCTATACAGCTGAATCTAACCTATTTTATCCCTGACAAAATAACCCACCTGGATCTACTCTACTCATAGCACCCAGCTGCTCTTTGCCTGCCTGGTACCCTGAAGTCGTGGCAGGTTTTCTGGGCTGGATTCATGCTATTAAGAGAGATGCAATTCCAAATGTGAATGAAAAGTGGCAGAGGACATGGCTTGAATTCATGGAACAAGGAGGCTTTGTTACCTGAAAGCAATGCAAGGAAGAGCAGAAGCAGCAAATGGTGGTAGGGCTCCCATGCCTTGCCTTCTGCACTGGCCAGCCCTCTTCCCTGCTTGTTCAAATGAGTCCAAAAAGCTCAGGTTCATGTATTTCTGAGTGATTTTGGACAAGGGGAAATCTATGAACGGTCATATGGGTGAAAGTGAAATAAAAAGCACCCCGTGTCATGTCCACATGAGATCCTTACCTTCAGCTATGCCCTGTTTGAGTGGGGCTCAGGAGATTTAGCCACATTCAGGCAACAGACAGAAGCATGGCACAGCAACAGTGTATTTTACACAAGCAGCAAGATCCAGAGCCTGGGAATGCCTGAAAGCAAATTCTTGAGAGGCATTGAGAGCAGATCTCCACTTCTTTATGGTGCATTGCCACTCATCCTCTCAAAGGTCCCACCCCACATGCAAAACCCTTCTTATCTAGCATTCCCTCCAGACATCAATCCATTTGGGTCAGTATTTTTTAGGGGGGGAGATGTCCCTTGACAAACCATTGCAGCAAGGAGAAATAAGGAAGGGTATGAACCCAAAACCCTGTTGGGGAAGACCGTAACACGCCCATCAGGCTTCTCTAAGAGTCTGGTCCTGCAGGGTGGAGAGTACTCTCAGGTCTCCATGGTCTTGTATTAGCTGAAAGGGAAGTGCTCGCCCCAAAATTACACTCAGGCAGGGCAGGCAGTGACAGCAGAAAATGACTATTTCCTAAATACTGTTACTCTGTATGGGAAATGCCTACGTTTTGTGTTTCTTCCTCTGGGTACCAGATGTCCGTTTCTCTCACGACACACAAATACACCTTTTAACTCCCAAATGTCCCTTTCAGATAAATACTGGAACAAAAATAGCAAGGAAAAGACCAGCTCTTTACCTATTTACTGTCAATCGCGTAACATCACAGAAAAGCTGAATTCGTTTCAAGCTCTGGCACATTGCTGCAATTTATTAGCTCATTCACAAATACAGGATCACAAAATTGTTCCAGGACATCTCCATTGGCAGTGAAAGCAGGAAAATGTCGACCAAAGACATTTGGTGACAAAGTGAGCTGTTGGATAAAAGTACGGGCACAAGACAACCGTGGTATCTCCCGTCGGCAGTAAGGTACCTGTTGCCCCCCTGGCCCTGAGTTGTGTTAACCAGGGAGCACTGCCCTAAATCCAAATGGGGTTTTCGGCCCTTCCACAGAGACAACGGACTGATGGCGTGTTAGAATGCCCATAAATAATTTCTGCCTGGTATTTGCTATCCTAATGCTAACCCATACCTGGGAGAGACAGGTGCTACTTGTGGGAGAGGATTTACTTGTGGATGAGAATTTGCTGCCCTACACCAAGGAAGACCAAGGAGGAGAACATCAAACTCATCTTCTACTCTTCCATTTTTTTTTTTTTCTATTTGCAAACAACAGTGAAAAGTAAAAAGTGTTTATCGATCTGTCTACATGGGTGTGTAGACAGAGAGATATAGGGAGAAAGTACGATAACTAATAACCTAGCTTTTCCTTAGTTCAGGTCTCCTTCTTCCAGACCATCCTTCTGAGGTCAGCAGTGCAGTGGCTTTAACTCCCGATTTAGCTGCTACCACTTCCTTCTATGTCTTATATCTTCGACTGAAAATCCAAATCAAGAGAGATTTCGTTTGGAATTTTATAAGCAATGTGCTAGTGGCGACGATGCAGTTGAAAGCTACAGCTACATGGACCATTGCATCGAAAAGAAAGGCTGTCTTTCTTTTCAAGTTCATGTTGTTGGGGCTGGGAATTTCTCTTGGACCCACCAGCACTTGAACTCGGAGCGTACTTGCCTTTAATGACTTTCACATCAGGAGAAATATCATACCTCCTGGTTTAGATTTTCTTACAGAAAGTGAACATTTGAGTGGCAGCTAAAACAGACATTAAAGCTATGGCATCTCTAACTTCCTCTGGAAGGGGAAGGAGATCTGAAATTAAAAACATAAAGTTAAAAAACTAAGAGAAATTACTTCCCCCCCCATCTTAAAAGCACATCACTTTTCAGTTGGAACTCAGCAATGCAAACATAATATTATGCTGTCATAACAAGCTGTGCTCGTCATAAGTTATTTCAATATTTAAGCAAATAAAAGATTTGTTTGAATTATGGGGCTTTGAAGACTTGCTGTTGCACAGAGACAAGTTTCACAAAGAAATGTACTTGAATGCACTGAAATGCAGTTAAAATAGCTCTGAAAGACCTTCTCATCATCCAGGCTCTTTTAAAAGTCTTGACTTCAAAGCTGAACTTCTAAATGCACCAAGAGATTGGTAACACGGGACCATCCCTGAACACAGGATGTGCAGGGAGCAACTTTATTAAGAAAAAAACAACCCTAAAATCCAACCCTCACCTTTTTTTCCAAATGTTGGGTGTGGGATCCTTTCCTCTTGTAATACAGGGAAATGCATCACTCCCTTTAAAACTCACGACTGCTCCCGTGTATCTAAGCTCCCAGTCAAACTGCTCAGGAAAAACAACCCTCCCTTCTCCAACTCAAGCAGATATAAGGAGTTGAATCATAGAATGGTTTAAATCATTGAATCACAGAATGGTTTAGGTTGGAATGGGCCTTCAAGATCATCTAGTTCCAACCCCTTGCCCTGGGCAGGGACACCTCCCACCAGACCAGGTGGCTCCAAGCCCCATCCAGCCTGGCCTTGAACCCCTCCAGGGATGGGGCAGCCACAGCTTCTCTGGGTAACCTGGGCCAGGCTCTCACCACCCTCACAATGAAAGATTTCTTCCTGTCGGTGTACTTTGCCTGCCTGCACCCCATTATTCCACATCCACACAATGCTCACGTACCAGAACCAAACTAAAATTTTGGTGTAAGGACCAAACAAACTGGGATATAAAATGTCAGCTGAGTGGGGGGTGATGATGCCATACAGGTACGGAGCAGAGCGCTTCCAATAAAGCACAACGTTATCAGGATGGTTTTTTAGGGAATAAGGTCCCGGGTTTTCACTGAAAGTCAAAGGCAGGTCATCACTGAAATGTGTATTTTATTTTCTAGATGCATGTGTTTCTCCTTCAACTTCTGAGGACACAGCTCGATGCTTCCAGCAGGGCTCTCTCTCAAGGTCCTACTTCGGGAAGTCCTTGTTTCAGCTTTGGTATAAAATAACATTTGCACTTGTGTAACATGCCTAATGCCGAGAACGGCCCTGAAATAATTCAAACAAGATACTCTACAGAATAGACTGAGTTACAAAGCCAAGAGTTTAATCAATTTTAATTAAAAGGGGCGGACAGAGGATGTGGAGTATTCCTTCCTCTGGTGGTGTTTCCTGTTCTGTATAGTATTAAAAGATAGTGTTTAAGGGGGGGTTTGTTTCTTCTTCCCTACCAGCCTTCCTTGGGCAATGTGAACCCTCACAGTTGCTGGGTGGAAGAAGTTCTGGTTATAACCTTCCCGTTACACGTACCCCGGTATCGTCACCTTTCTGCACTAGTAGGTACGTGGTACTGGGGTTTTTTTTTGAGGTGTACTGTGAGTTTTTTAAGCTGAAATATTACACCCACTAGACAAAAGGTAGCTCTTATATGCTTTAGACCACTACAGTCCACTGAGAGTTTTATGTCCTGGCCACCCCATCCCTACTTCTAAGAAAGCTGTTGGGGTTTTCTTGTCGTTGTTGGGTTTTTTTTGTTTTGTTTTGTTTTTTTTTCCCCCCCTACATCTGTGCTCATTACAACAGAAGTATGGGGTAAGGACCAAATGACAAAGCAACATTCATCATGCTCCTCTGCCTGGCTGATGGGAACAAAGTGGTGGCTTTTTTATCTGTGCTATGCCAGCACCGGGCAGTATGATGCCGTAACAGCCTTCTTGGCACATTTATCTTCTCAGATGCTAATGCTAATATGAATAAGCAACCTTTCATAATAAAATATTAAGAGTTATGTTGTTGGGTTGCAGCATGACATCTAACACCCCACTGCAGTGTGACACGGCTAGAGTCAAATGCAGTTCACTGAAGGATTGCCAGGTGCTTTTTGCCTATATTAATTTTACATATATTAATCCCTACGTAACTCTTCCTAAATCATAGGTCATAAAATCTGGATTTAAATCCCCAGATTCACTAGGTGAATCAGCTATAGTTTGGGTGTACTCAGCAATACTGAGTTCTGTCGTAGCACTTACAGCCTAACTTTTAAAGTAATACAAAGCAAGTGAAAAATAAACCTCCCATGGTGATGTTAACTGCCTCTGAATAATTTAGAAGGAAAAATAAGTATTGTGGTAAGGAAGGAGACAATTCACTAACTTCCCTCTATTCTCTTCATTAGTTCTGAATTTCACAGTTTGGATCTTGGACAAGAAAACATATTTGGAAGATGAAGCATTAAGGGCTTTTCCTTTCATCTTTCTGATTGACTTCAGAGGATACCGATAGATCCCTTATTTCTTCCTTTGGAAAATACCAAGGAAACCCCATGCTTATGAGAAGTACCCAGGAAAAAAGTAGTTCATATGAAAACTCCAAAAGATCTCCATAAGGTCAATAAATCCCAGCTACCAAACTTGGTTCAGAGGTTCCACTATGTACCAGAGAAAAAACCCCAAAGTTATTCTAAGCCAACTTAAGTCACCGGGGAACAGCCATGGCCATGTTACAACCTTGGACAGTGAGGTGTGATCTCAAGGAAAACTCAGTCTAATTACAGCTTGAAATTGCTCAAATCACAGTTTAGTTCTGCTTTTTGCTCTTCTACAAAATCTCATGATCTAATTGCAAACGGCTAATTAGATCCCATGAACCCCAAATCCGCTCATCTAAGCACATCAACACTAAGTGGCCCTTTTGCCTCCATCCTTAACGTGGGACTGTGTTGCTTCCATAAGTAAAGGCTCACCATGGCAACAGTGATGCTCAGATTAAAAAGACTTGGCTGCACTTCTCCTCTTAGATCTTTTCCAGAATGTGGAGAGCAGATCGATACATCGCTGATGTTAGACATACTGATTTGTCCAATTCACCGTGTCCACTACACATTGCACATTTGTTCAAGTCCCGTGGGATTGCGTGCGCTATGTTTTTCCCTCGTTTCTTTTTTTCAAAATAGCCCTATCACTCTAGGAAAAAAAATTCTTGCTAGATAGTCTCCAGCTTGATGACTGCTAAGAAGTAGAGGTCTACCTTGAGGTCTGCCTACTCCTGTCCCTTCTCCAACAGCTGCCCAGAAGACATTTCTGAACTGTTTCCTGCAGCCTCTTCCAAATTCTCAAGTAGCCTCGTGTGTGATAGGACCTGGAGGGGTTGCTGGAGCAGATGACCCTCTCTTAATCCAGTGGTTCCCCCAAAATGCCCACAGATCATCAGTGAGAGTTATTAATTGCACTGGGTTCACCAGACTAAACCTCCCGAAGTGTTACTGCAAAAGCCTCAAGCTTTTGTTCCTTTGGCCAATGTTGGAGTGCTCCAGTCATGCCAGCACTGCTGGTGGAAGTTCTTGCATGTGGCATGTTTCATACTAATTTACTTTGAAAAAAAAAAAAGAGGTGACATTAAGGGGAAGGCGGGGAGACGGGGAATATTACATAAAATCCTACTGAAAAAGTGGAAGCAGGCAGGAAGCAGATTTTTCCTTACAAAGCAAGTACGTGTGCACATAAAGTGAGGGTTTTTGCTCTGCTTGTTTATTCTGGCAGACAGATGAAACTGTGGGAAGAGATCAGTGGGACTGGGTTCCACATAACCAACCCCATCCCAGTATCACCCCGTGTCAAACCCGCTTTTAATTTGACTTTTTTTGCTAAGATTTTGCTTTCTTGTGTGAGTATCGCTTTCAAAAGCAAAATCAATGTCTTGGGCCATGCAGGTCCTTTGGGCTCCACATGGGAGAGACTCTGCAGATTGTTTTCCCTGGAGCTTGACAACTTTACACAAATAATGAAGGACAGTATCTGGCAAAAGTCAAGAAAAAGAATCAAAACGAAGGGCCAATTTAAAGAAAATTTGGGGAAACAGAAAAACCAAAGCAACTGTGCATGCACCATCCCACAAACATCTAAGAAAGATCCAAGAAAGAAGAATAGGAGAACTAGAAGGTCTAGCTCTCAAAAAGGCTATGGCAATACAAACATATAGGATGACACAACCATCACCGGGATAACGTTATAGCAGCCACAGAAGACACCGGAAACATGAGGGCTACACCAAGTGGTCTCTCATATGGAAAAAGTGATTTTTTTGTGTTAAATCAGGTTAACAAATCAAATTATCAAGTCATGCAGGTCATCTGTGGATGGAAATTCCATTCTAAACAGGGAATGAGCAAATTAGGATGAGATTACTGACCATCCATCAGACTGGTAAGAGTGTCTGTCATCTCCTGAAGGAGCTCTGACAAGACCTCAGCAAAGACAAGACTCCCAGCATGAGTGCGCAACGAACTCTACATATACCATCTGTCAACCCCAAATTTTTAGGCAAAATTAATGAGTATTTTAGAAGATGGCCAATCAAGTGGGCCAAGGACAAAGAAAAATTCTGACTTGATGCTGAATGATATGCAGGACCCATTTCAAAATTCATTGAAGAACTTCTCTGTAGCAGAAACCACGATGTACTGAGATGTAACACAGCTGGGGGGCTGAAAAGAGGTTTAAAATCCAAGTACCATTCTTGCACTTAAAAATTAAAAAAAGGGAAATAAAAAGTAGCTAGGAGAGTTGATTAGGAGAGTCAAATCTTAGCAGCAGCATGTAGGTATCTGGAAACATACCATCTATCAAATGTGGACCTAAGATAGGTCAAAAGGAAGCTGGTGTGGCTGAACAGAAGCATAAGACAGTATTTTATAAAGGAAGAAGGCATCCTTCAAATATGAAGTGACTTCAAACAAATCAATAAAGAGAAAAGAAAAAAAGAATCAAACCATGTCCGTTTGAAAGGAAAAAGGCCGTAAGTCAGGACAAAAAATAAAAAATTAAAAAAAATATCAAGTAACAACTTCAAAAGGCTTAAAATCAAATAATAAATCCTTCTCAATCACAGAGGCAGCAAAGAGCCTGACCGTAGGCAGTAGGGTCTCCAGAGGATCGTGGTCTAGAAAGAACACACCGAGAAGAACAAAGCTGTGTGAGAAAAGCTCGGTGCACTTTTTACCCCTGGGTTCAACAGAGAAGACCTTTGGGACAATCTTCCTTCCCAGGGGAATCACCAGAGTAACTGCCTCCAGCTGAAGTGTCAGTAGGAGACCCAAGTCAACCAAAGGAACATTAAACGGGCCATGTCCAGGCCCAGATGGTGTTCACCCAGCACTTCTGCATGAACTCAAGGTGAACTATTAACTGTGGTTTGTAACCAGCTCTGCTTGCCAAGGGACGGAAGTGGCTTTTTGATGTGATCCAGAGCACTGTACTTGACTAAGCCCAACATCTGTCCTAACACAATTAGTTGACACATGGATAAATCTGACTTCTTTGGGGAAGAGCCAACATGCTTCCCAAGTCTACTGGAGTTCTTTGAAGGAGTCGACCCACACATGGACAGGAGAGATCTGGTTGAGATAGTTGGCTCAGATTTTTCAAAAAGCATTTGACAAGGTTTGAAAGGCTGTTAGAGAAATTAAGCTGCTGTGAGATAAGAGGAAAGGTCTTTGCATTGATTAAAAAAAGGTTAAAAATAGGAAACAGCAGATTGTAATAAATGGCTGCTCTTCCTAATGGATGGAGGCCAACAGCGTTCAAATCTTTCCTGCTTAACATCTTTATAGGTTATCTGTAAAAGGGGGGAAATAAGTAAAATGACAACACTGGTCAAGGATATTAAATCATTAAACAGAGCAAACAAAAGCCCAAGGTGAAAAAAATGCACAAGAATTTAAAGGCGCTGAGGGACAAGGTGATACGTGCACCTGAAATCCTGTAGAAATGATGAACACCAGGGAGAAAAAAGTCCTGATCTTACACATGCAGTCATGGGTTGAACCATCCACCTTTGCCCTGCCCTCCATCTCAAAACCTGCACAGTAGAATCGGAAGAGGTGCTGAGCAGTGTGATGGTTAAGGAACACAGGTCTGGATTGGTTTCTGCTGCAGGAATGTGTTTTCCTGGGAAAGAGACAAGTCAGGTAGGAGATGACCAAGGTCTAAAACTTGGGTGTGCCATGGAAAATGACTAAACAGATTCAGGGGAAAAAAAGCCACCAAGGGCTACTAAATACACAGACAGCACATACAGGTGGAAAGTCCCCGAGTCCCTGGTTGTTGGAGATTGGTGGTTTGTAAATCAATAAACACCTCTTTGCTCTTATTCTCCTTCCTAGATACCTGCTGTTGGGCAGAGCCAGGGGCAGGGCACAGGGTTTAGCTGCATCTTGATGCAGTGAGGCCACTCCTACACTGGCACTTCCAATGGATCTGTATGTAACCAGAATAAAAGGAGAAACTCAAGGCCCACACTTGTAATGTATAATGGCATTAAAAAAAAAACCAGAGAGTTGTATTTCGTAGTGCCTGGTGCCTGATCTGGAAGCCTGTTCGTGTTCTACATGGGGAGAGATGAGCTCTTCAATCTTACAACTTGTCTTTACTAGATAAAAGGAAGTTTTAATCAGATATTTATTTAACACATGGCGCCGAACATGAGGAAAAAGCATAGTTCTCACTTATCCACTTGATGCGAATCCTAAATTCACCACATGAGAAAACTACCGGGTGCTTTGTCAACATTTGAATATTATCATGTGCTAATTAGAGAGAGAGAGAAAAAAAAAAAAAAGAACCAAACAAACCACCCTAACCTCCAAGTTTTCCTCCTGCAGATGACTCCTTGGCTTGAAAAATGATGCAAGTCGTCTCATTTAGGGAATACCAGGAAGCTGGAAGGCTCAAAACTCCTCGTGTCACAGCAGCTCAACAACTCATTTGCTACTCTTTGGATGGAGGAAAATATTTCCTAACATTTCCTAATATTTCCTAATATTTCCTATTTAGTTCATTTTGGAGAAAGGCTCCTGGCATCCCAGGAGCTGAACGTGACTTCCATGGTTGAGTTCTCCCCAAAACACACCTGCAAGCCGTGCTCCCATACTGCAACACTGAAATGTGTGTGGCTACACATCATCTACTTGTTTCTGTGCCCCACATTTGGAAATTTTAATTGAGTAAAGGTAACCATGGCTGTACCACCATGTACGGGCAGGTGAACCTAAAGAGGACCAAGGAGCGCTGCTGAGAAACAGTGGTGGTAATTCATGGGATAAGAGATCAAAAGCTGGAAGCTTCTTAGCATCCTTTTGCAGGCTTCCCATCTGTTTTCCAGCTGAAGCAGGTTGTGGAAGGCACTTTCCCATACTTCCACTAGAGAGCAGTACGTTTCCACGGGCCACCCTTCAGCTCATGGCCAAGAACCCCTACGCTTAAAACAGCTTCACCAGCCTGGACCTTGGAGGAACATTTCTTGTACGCTTAAAGACTTTAATTTGGTTTCTATCCTGCTTTTATGAGCAGCTTCATTTTTTTACAAAACAACATCATTATTTTCCAATATTCCCAGTTCAGCCCCATATCAAATACCCCCTCCAGTGCCCCTCCGCCTCTGCTCCCTGCAGCACTCCAAGGTCCCCTGTGTCCCTCACCTACCTTTGCAATAGGTAGCACACATACATTGGAAGTAGGTCCGTATGGGCTGACCAGCAGGCCAACATCCTCACTGCTCCCCCAAGACGCAGTAAAAATATTTTAAAAGGTTTGCAGAACTGATCAGGGGAGCTCCAGCTGGTATCATCTGTATCTTTATTAGTGAAAACGATCGTCAGGAGTAGAATCAGGTATTCTGTCTTCCATAAAGGACATATTGGAGTTCATGCATAAGGCTGATCTGCTTGGCAGAGTTTATTTAGTTTCCAAAAGGCATCTCAGAAGGTTCTCCAGCAAAGGCAATTAAAGGCAAGAAGCTGCCAGGACACAAAAGAAAAGGCCTTCTCATGAAGAAATAGCTGCTTCAGGGAGTGGAGGTCAAGTCATCTGCCATCCTGTGTGGTGCTGTGCTGGGGCCCGTGCTCTTTGATGGATCTAAAATTCATGTGCATGAGGGTTCAAGAGCAGAGCACCGAGATTTTCTGTTGACATGAAGATATTCAGAATAGCAGAAAAAAGAGGGTGAACCATGAAGAGCTGCAGAAGGACCTTAGCGCATGTGGTGACTTGCCAACAAAGCGTGAGATGAAATGAAACAAAGAGGGACGGATATGCATAAAAAATAACCCAAACTTCTAATGTCAGAAGACAGGCTCCAAGATGATCCTTCCCCCTCAAGAGTTTGGAGTGGTCCCATGAAAGCATCAGCTCAGTGCTCAAGAAGACAGACAGAACGTCAGGGTCTACTAGGAAAGGAGCCTGACTTTATACAAACCTAGGGCCCCCAGTACCTCCCTGCCCCTCAGGGTAATGGTGAACATGGTCTATGATAAGGAACTCTTCTCCACATTTATGCACCTGAGTTTTCTAGACTAATTCTTTCACAACTGAAACCGAAAATGTAGAAATTGTCTTGCTATTTCCTATAGTGACTCTTTGTTAGATCATTAAATGGGAAATAATTCTGCAGGTGAAGCTTCTTTTACTTGGTCTCCTCTGCCAGTTACATTTACACCTGAAGGACTGACGATGGGAGAGAAGACGGTGCCAGCTCCGGTTCTGCCTTGACTTTTCTGACTTCTGGTTCATTTACTTACTCTGTATCTGCTTCCTTAGCTGTAAAATGAAGACACGCTACAAAACTTATGTAAGAACGGATCACCTATGGGATGTCTGGGACTGCTTCAAAGGTACATTTTGCTCAGTGTCTCCTCTGGAGAACAGCTGTGAGGAAGGACACGGAGAAGCAGAACAAGCATGTGGTGATATTTCCTTGAACACTCCCAGCCTCTCTAGGATTGCTGGGTTTGCAGGAGCTGTAATAAAGGTGTTACATGAAGGAGCAGAGTTCTGCACACCAAAATGATCCTGGTGGTCATGAACCTCATGAGAAGCTCCATAACAAGGGTTTTGGGACCAGGAAACATTGCTTAGCATCCTCCTTGGCCCACGTAAGAGGAGGACTGTGCCAACATTTCTACTATTGTAATAAACCCCAGCTTTTTTCATGAAACTCTGAAGTATCTTTGTGGCACGAGAATCTCCAAAGATGCTTTTTCCAACAGAAACCTAAGCAGACTCAAAGGGATGATGCCCTCTACTCCACGATACGATACAAAGCCCAGATCACAGCAAGGATTTCTTGCACTTCAAACACTTCTCCAGTATCACCTGGTGGTCAGCCTATACACAAAACCTTTCCAAAAATCCACTTCTGTTCTCAAAGAGGATCAGGCACTTCCTTTAAGAAGCATTTTTTTCTTCTCCCTCTTTCAGCATAAATGGCCAAATTCTACCTGCCGCTCGCTAAGAGGATGGAGAGACCCAGTAACACTTATTTTTTTTAATGTAATAAAATAATACTTAGCCGAAAGGTAAACAATGATTTCTGGGGAAGAACTATAAAGTCAAACACATGCTTTCTGATAAAGATCATCTTCCTGCATTTCCCCTCTGCTAATGGCTACGCTGTCACTCGAAACTCCCCAAAGAGGCTTCACGATGCCTTCTTTTCCCGGAATTAGCAGCGGTGGTTTCAAATTAGCTCCCCTTTGCCTGAAAAATGGATTAGAAAAGGCCTGAACTCAGCTACCTGCCAAACAGGCAGCGGTTTGTGACATTCTGCTGCCAAGCCCTTCAGCGTCAAACGCTGTCGACTCCCGATTAACACCAGGCAAAGCAGCGAGGGTCAGCACTGGTCTACAATACCATGGAACTGGTCTGCATAGGGATTAGGAATGTCTGCATTCAGTAGGATAAATAAAAAAAAAAAATCGCCTTTTAAATAGGTAGCAGTGTTTTATCTTATTATGGTATAAAAACATGTATATTTTCTAGTAGAGTGGGTTTCAATGCCTTCTAGGCAAGGCTACACAAGACTCGCAATAGCCTTTTTGACAGCAGTCATGCGTCACTCCTTTTTTTCAGTCTCCAAGGTGGAGGGAACGGGGACCTTTTTGGTAGCTGCATCTTCTGGAACAGGTATTATTCCCAAATGAATCTCTTGCCTTTGTCCCAGCAGCTCAGTGTTTCCCACTACGTCATCTTTACACGTGTGGTTTCATGCTTTGTCGCTGTTGATGCCACTGGGCTGCAGCAGCACGAGCAGGTCACTTCTGTGCCGTTTTTCCTTTAATCCTTAGTTTTTACAGCAGTTCCCCATTCCGGCTGAGCCAAGAGGTAAGAGGCTTTGCCAAGGACACCTGCAATTTGGAGCAGCCACCTTCAGCTTGTCTGTGCTTGGAAGCATCCTGATATGGTTTGGATACTCCCCTATGAGCACTAATTGGTGTTAGGTGTCTACTCAGGACAACCTGAGTGGGGGAACCCAAAAGCTTGAGGAGACCAGGACAGAGGTAGCTCTGCTCTGCCTCGTGGGAAGGAGCGAGGGAGCCCCAGGCTCTGGCATCCTGGAACTCTCACAATGGTGGGGCTAAATCTGCTGTCTGGGTCCTCGATGTGTTCTACACAGTCAACCCCTTCATGCAACCATCCCTTCTCTGCCATCTACGGATCTGAGCTGTGATGCTACAAAGTGGTGGGTCAGATTTACCAATCCTACCAGTTGAAATTCTTCTAGTGGACCCAGTGGTGCAACTCTAAGATCCCCAAGAATATCCTAGCCCACAGCAGATACCAGTAAGCAACTCTTCCACAAGCCCTACAGGCTCATCATCAGCCAAAAGGCCTCCCGTTCCCCTTAGGCTCACCTGGCACCCTGGCAGTTTTGAGAAGGGAAATCCTAGACTCCATAACCGAGTCAGTTGTTTTAATTGAAGGGGCTATGTCTTTAGTAAACCTTGATGAACTTGTCAACATCATTCCAACCTGTAAGCTACTGGAGAGGTCCAAAGTCTTCAGTGGAATCGGGAAGAGATGACTTTCTGGAAACCAGAGGGTTCTGCTAGGACCCTCAGTACTCTCCCACCACAGGGATGTGCAACACCAGAAGGACCAAGCTGGTGCATCATTGCTTACCCTGACACACATCTGCAAAACATAAAGTCCTACAACTACCCATGGAGCAGAAGGGAAGTGAATATAGTTGCTATTTTATTTATTATTTTACTTTGGAACAATTAAAAGATACTTCAAAGCACAAAAGGACATTTCAGAAGGCTGCAGAGCACCTCAATCCCAAAGACAGAAAATCATGCTTGTATAATCGGGAGAATAAAGAGCATTAATTCACTCAGATTTGCCCAAGAGAATGTGAGAATTAAGTTCCTCTCATTGCAAAAAGAAAATTAAAACAAATAATTTTGAACAAGAGTTTGACCCATGTACTCCCATCTTTGACAAAGACTGCAAAGGCAAGTTCATGGCCAGCACATTGGGGCCATATCTATATGGATATGGAGGTAAAGTCGACTGTACAGAGACGCCTGAAAATAAAGACTCATGAAACCAACTTCCTGGCGTGGATAAAAAACTATTTCTAGATGCTGTGTTAAGAGGTCAGGTGCTCACCACTTCCCTTTTGACAATATTTTAAAATATAATTTCAAAATCACTTTACTGCAAGAACAAAGTGACCAGGAAGCATAAACCTTGAGACATATCCTGAAGTTGTAATGTGGGATGATGGAGATATGATAACAATATGATGGAGATATGATGGATAAATGATGATGATTATGATGGATAAATATGATGGATAAATGGATAAATACGATAAATAAATGATGGATAAAAACAATATGATGGAGATATGATAACAATATCAATTTCTGACGTAGTACATTGGATTAGTAGATCTTAAGTGCTGTTTTTCAGATCAGGAAACCAAAGGACAGAGAAAAGCAACTTGCTCGGGGTTACTCTTGAGCTGTTCAACACTACTGAGAAGGTAAAGGTTTTTGGGTACCCAAACAGTTCCTTCCAGACCCAAACAGTGGGAGTAGGGGAAGTCACACAAGTCCATCTCATACTGTAACTTACTAAACCTAACTCAGCAATGCCAACTCAAACCAGCTTCAAGGCAGGCAGAAGAGAGAAGAAAAGCCATCTGCCCAGAGCAGGGGTATCTCAAGGTGATCTGCCACCTGCAGATGGAGACCATCTCTATGGTCTAGAGACCAGATGGTCTTGAACAGGCTGGCTTCACCTTAAAAGTAAGCATTTGTGAAAAACCAAATAGTCTAGAGATAATACTATGTAGCAAAAAGTTTTCATCTAATTCTGTGAGGAGTATCCCACTCTCTGTTGACAGACGTTTCTAGGTGGTTAGGAACACAGCTCTGAACATCCACTTTGATGCACATGAACATTAAAACAAAAAACCCACATGTTCCAGAAACTGCTTTTAAGTCTTATCAGTATTAGCCTAACCAAACTCCACCGTTCTAGGCTTTTTTTTCCGTGTGTATCCTTGCAAACTTTGCCAAATCCAGACCTGTTGAAAGATGGGAAATTTATCTTTCCATTTTTAGTGTAGCCTTAGACACTCTGTATTCAGAGCGCCACATTTTTATTCTTCCAAGCTAGATTTAAATGCAAACACCTTGTAAGGAATTCATATACGTACTGGGGCTTGGCAAGAAACGTCCTTAAGGAGGTTTTTCTAATTATTCCCTAGTAATTATTTCAGCTCATCTACATTACTCCCCTTGATTCACCATCAGACACTAAAACAGTGGATACTAAATGATATATTGTAATAGATGAACTAGAGCATGTTTTGGTGCAAAATGTATGGAATTGTACATGAGTATTGCATTCCCAACTCATAAGCTGTCATTAATTATACCAAAAAGACAGGGTTTTGCCTTTTTTTTTTTTTATTTGCAGTGGAGCACTTTGCACTAAAATAGCCATAAAGGCAAACAGCACAAATAGTTATCTCCTCCTCAGAAAATCTAAACCTAACTTTTAAGCATCATACCCAGATTTTCAAAGCAAAAAGCAGAAAAAGCA
>JAOQGH010000002.1:1120088-1139726 GCA_025769975.1 Gallinago jamesoni | reverse complement strand
TATCTCCTCCTCAGAAAATCTAAACCTAACTTTTAAGCATCATACCCAGATTTTCAAAGCAAAAAGCAGAAAAAGCACCTGATCAAGATGCTTCTGGAAGAAGAAAACTCAATTACTATCAACTTTTTCACTTCAAACTTGCCTTGATTTTTCCCCTTCCCCGTTTATTTGGCTCTAGGCGTGTTTGTGCCCGGAGTGCCACGCTGGCAATTCAGCGGAGAAATGGAGTTATGTTTTCGAAGACCTCTCTTCATCTCTTTATTCTCTATTGCTGCAACACCCCAGGTTCCCATAGAAACTGAGAGTAAAGAGCGAAAGCGTAAAATATAAATGAACAGGTCTAAGCTGGCAGTGTTATGTTTCATTAGATGTATAAATATGACAATCAGGCGGTGGGTACGGATTCCTTCCTAATGGAAAAGCCCGAGAACGCTACACCTTTTAAAATAAACACAGGGCATATAAATTTTAAAGACTGGAGTCAATGAGTGTTGACTATTAACAGGTTGATGCCGCTTTCTGAAATTGAATCATTTTCTAGATTATTCATTTTCAGAGCAAGCCAGGCGCCTTCTCCTCATCTGCAGGTCTGATCCTGAATCCCCCAACTGCCCCAAATTGCTATCAGTTCTACTGAAGCTGGAGCTTTGCACTGCAGGAATGGGGCAACAAGCCCTAATTTCAGCAGGGGTTTAGAACCTTGTAAGGTGGACTTTATGACTTTAAATTAATATTGACATATAGATTGAACTTTTCTGAAAAGCTGCTTCCATCAGAAATATGGTTTCCTGAGCAAGGACCAGCCCAGATGCTTTCTTCACACCTTTAAAGAAGTTGATGTATTTTGAACATGTTCCTGGATTATTATTTTCTTTACAGAACTAGCTTCAAAAATCTAGTGAAAGGGGTTTATTAAAGATGCAGGCCTCCAGGAAAATTATCAATTTGATTGCCCTGGCGAACTGTCAATATGATAGTAGGACTCTTCACATCATAACAAAACCACTGAAAATGGGAGAGTTACTAATGTGACTATAAATTATTTCAAGCTCTGAATAGTTTTTAGAAGTCAGTGATAAAATATGATTTAGATACGTGAATATAGTCATTTTTTTCCTAAAGACACTTTCAAACACCCGTATACAAATACCCCATTAGTGTTTATCCCTGAGCACCCTCGTTGTGCAGTCTCCAAAGGGGTGACACAGATAAGCCTCTCCCTCCCCAGCAGTAGGAGTGATGTCCTTTACTAGAAATATTCATCTTCCATCCACTAAAACTTCTGAAAAATGAAGAAAAGTTTAAAATAGCCCAGATGAGCATGATTTATTTTTTTCCCAAGTCAAACTGCCAGCATTCACTGACTCAAAAGGGGAATTCATTATCAGTGGCTCCTGTTGACTTCTCGAGCGCTATGGCCCCTGGCACACCTAGAGCTCACCTTTTTTTATGTTTGGCTCCTCTATTAAATGCCACAGGAGATGCTGCAGGTCAAACAGACATTTGAATTCCTTTCCCCCATCCGTGTTCAAAACAACATTGCAAAATGCTTGAGGCCCTTCAAAGAGACCCGCTATAAAAGGACCCTTCACTCCAGAGACTCCTATTTCTGCCCTCATCTGAAACCATCACATGGATCACATTAGGAAAAGGAGGATACAAGACTGTTTGCTTCCAGTCGTTATACCTTCTATTTCTCTCCTGAGAAGTCTGAATATTTTTTCCATTTCCAGAAGCAATAGATGGTAGCTGTCCTGGATAACAAGGCAATGATAAAAATCTGCCTGCCTTAAAAATACAGAGAGGTTGAAATACACATTGAAACAAGAGAAGATACTCTTAATTTGGCTTCTGCATTTAATAAGCTCACCTAAAGGAAGTTTAAGTTACAAGAGTTTTGTACAAGAGTTGATTGAAGAAAAGCCTTTGATTACATTTAATTTTCGAGGGGACTTTGTGAGGTGCTGAGTGCTGGGTGAAGGCTGCTCCCAGCACTAAGTCTTTCAGGGCTTTCCCCTTTGCAAAGGCTGCAGCAATAAAAGATGTAATTCCTTTTTTTTGTTGTTTTTCAGCTTTGATACTTAGCAAGGATGCATTTGAAGCAGCAGTAAGCCCGTGTAGGTCTTGCTTTCCCAAGACATGAACGTTGGAGCGGTATTTTCTCGTGGATACACTTTTTTTCCCAAGCAGGAGGTCATGCACGTGCTCAACTCTTAACAAACATTTTCACATCCTAATCTGATTCAGATGCAAAATATAACAATTCAGCTATTGCACAGTTTTAAAAATAGCTTATTTGGAAGCAGTGGGGTTGGTAATGGGATCATAAAACACCGTTCAAAGCAAAACTTAAAGGCATTCATTTCCCTAAGTGTATGAAATCAGCAAGCAATCTAGGAAGCCAGGGGAATTTAAGGAGATGGCTAATGTTTCAAAGCAGCCAAGTAGTTAGCTCCCCCCCCCCCCCAAATCCAGCATCTGTAGGGACTCCCTGGCAATTTCCCTGCACGTTAAAAGAGTCGCAGCCATTCCCTGGCCTGCTGCCAGCCCATTTCCCATCACTGGCTCCTGAAAGAATCTCAAGCCATAAGAATCACATCTTTGCCGCCCAAGAGGAACGGTATCGCTTCTGCACAGAAACAGCCTCCAAACGAAATAAGGAATCACCCGTGAAAACAGGCCATTAAAAATTGCAGCGCGCCAGAAATACTTTTCCTTTCTTGGAAAGTATCTTCTTAAAGCATGAAGTATGAGGAAACGCACCAAAGTCTGGCAAAGCTGGTGATTTAATCCCAGACTAAGATGAGTACAAGGGCCTGAAGGTGCAGCTGTAGCTCTGGTGGGTTTGGGGGGAGGTACAGCAGAGTGACTCCCAGCAGATCATCAACAGCCCAGCAAGTTGCCATTGCAATTCCACAACTGCGTTTTGAGCCCCATTGTATCAGACTAATTAATCTCTTCCTTTGCTATCAACAAATTAGGTTATTGGGTGCCTTCCGTAGAGCCACCTGACGGTCCCCACTTGAAAATGAAGTAGGAAAACCTAAGAGGTATTAAAAACAGAGTGCCAAAACGTTTGCATGTGATGATATGCTGAGCAGATAGAGCTGGAAACACTTCATTCCCGTTACTAAATTGAATTTTAAATACCATCCTTTTAACTTACATCAGAAATTTTATTACAATAGCCCTACTGTAAACCTCCAGGTATAGTTTTATATTAACGCCCAATATAACAGGCAAGATCAGACTTTGATCTTATCTTTAAAAATTTACAGACACTGAGCTTTCTTACATAATCAAAATTTCATGTTACCTGTATTTTTGATGTTTCATCTTACTATACCTACATAAAAGCTGTGGGATCAGTTAAATAATGAGAACAGGTTTTCCTTTTTTTTTTTCTTCAGATGATTTAAAGATCTAGAGCTCAGCACTTTCCAAATCATTTAATGGAGTATTCAGTCAGGCACTGAGAAAATATAGCAAAACCGAGGGTAAATCAATGTAAATCAAAGTAAATCAGTGTAAGTGGAGCTGAGCAAAGTCAGGATAAATAAGTGCACTGCCCAGCTGTGGGGTGTAGGACGCCCGAAGTGCTGCAAACAAGCAAATGGAAAAAATACTATCACACGGCAGTAGTTTCTCAGAACCCATCAACAATGTTGGAAACATCATGTTTTTTTCAATAAACCTCCTTTCCTCGGTCTTACAGAGTAAGTGGCAGGTTGTCACCTTCCCATTGCTCCCGGAGAGGGAAATGCTGCACCGTGTGGGTCCTGCAGCCAGCAGCAGTGAGGGCAGAGACCCACCTCGGCTGTATCATTCCCTCTTTTTCTACCCCACCTCTTGCCCTGCCTTCGATTTACTGTGTCACATTGGGCAAAATTTAGAGAAATCAAAGTAAGAGAGTCTTGCAGTCGAGTGCTGGCCAGATAGGTGGCATCACACCGCCAGTCTTGCAGTGATCCAAGATGGCTCATGCCCACCAGGTAAGGATGAGACGTGGGTAGAAATCCTGATTTTTAATCTGGACTGCATATAGACTGTACGACATATATGGAAATCAATTTGAGCTCTCAGGAAAACCGATTAAGTATTCTTCACAGGGAAGAAGGGAAAGAAGAAAAAAAGGTTTGTTTCGGTAGATCAGCTGCTGGTGGGATGGAGGCGTCAGCAGTAACTTCAGAGTTAAGGCTGCATTGAGTTTTTCACTCACAGGGGGATTAAATTTCTTCTGTTTCACAGTTCAGTGATTGAATTTCATCTTCAAATTGGACACAGTTACTGTTCCGGGATCAACTGAATTTGCTACGCAGTTTTCAGGTACCACGCTTACTAAATTTCACAGGGAAAACAATTAATATTCACTCATCTTTGAAATATGGACCTCCACCCTCTGCTCCTTCCCCTGTCTCTGCTGTCTGAACAGCTGTGTCCACCAACATTTTCGAACTTCGGAGCTATTCCCATCACATCCCAGCCTGGGAAGTTTCTTGGGTAAGTGGGAAGAAATGATCTGGCAACACCTTTTCCAACTTGGCCAAGACAATTCAGCAGCGGGGAGATGGTGCTCCCCCACCTCTTCCCCTGCTGCTGCCCCCCCCCCCCGAGCCCAAATCTCTTCCTCCCAAACATTCCTTGGCTGCCAGCACCATCCACGTACTTGCCCTACAGCTCTTTTTCCTTTCCCTGACCAACTCTTGGACATAAAAGTAAGGTCTGACTCAACTCCTCATGGATCTCATACAAGTTGTTGAGGTTCAACCAAGGACAACTGGTCTAGGAGGCAACTCCAGTGCTGGAAAAGCCACAAATGATCCCAGAACTATTTCCAGCAATTCCAAAATCCAGTAGCTTCCTAGAATAGAAGGATCACTGGGTTTTATTTATAATATATTTGACTCTATTCTAAAGTGTCCCTCTATTTAAGTCAGAAGATCACAGATGGAAGATGAAAGTGGGACAGAAATAGCCCATCTTCCAGTGGTGTAATCTCAACAAAAAACCTTAGAAAAACCTTCAGGACAGCTAAAAAATGTGCTGGGCACCAAATGTACAGACCCAGAAACCATGCAAAACTGTTTTAATGCTACCTTTGCCACCCCGTCCCTCCCGAATGACAAAGTTTGCCAAAGTTTCTGCATAAAGCTACTGAGACTGTGCTACACCAAGCTCTTAGTGACTGCACTCGGACTAGAAAAGAATTTTCAGCGCCTTCTGAAACAAGTATTTAGACAGATGTCAAAGGAATGGCTAATATTTCCAATGAAGTAATGGACCAATCTCCGTTTCCATCAAGTGCAGCCACCTACAAAGGGAATTGCCAAGCACACGGATGCATTTGGTGCAACATTTTCTGTTTCCTCTGGCATGAGGCTCATTATCATCAGAAAGCTTTCTGCTGCATCTTTATTTCATCAGTACGGGCCCTAATTCTAGAAAACAAATGCAGAAAAATATTATATTATCAGCCCGCTTCAAAGGCACTGATTTAATTTTTTTCACTGGCACTTCCATCTGGCACCTGACACGGCCCATTATCATCTCCAAAGGTCAACTTAGCAAGAGGAAAGCATACAGATTATTACCTAAACGAAAACGATCTGGGTTTAAAAAGCTAATTTAACACATCCCTTGTGAGCTACACAAGCATTACAGAATGCATTTTCTCAAGAGGAAAGCAGCCATCAAGCCTACCCAGTGCAGGTCTCTGCACGAGCAATGCAAATCTCCAAGCGAAGAGCGATTCACCTTTGAAAAAGAAAGTCATCATTCAGCAGTCTCCTCCACCTTGACTTAGGGGTATCACCCTGCACATTGTCTCAGTGGGCTCTCGCCTTTTGAAATGATTTCTGAGAACTGAAAAAATAAGTAAAAACCTCTTTATTACAGCAGTTGGGAAAATTCGATAGCCAGAGCTGGATACAAGCTCCCAGTGGCTTGAGTATGAAATTCATATTATTTAAGGCTAAACTCTGTTCCACACAAAATTATCCAGCAGAAAGAAAAAAAAGCTCTTGCATACCAGAGGCCAAATAATGCTATCTAAACTCTCACTGCTTCTAAACAGCAAGGTATTTAAAACTCATACAAACTTAAGAGGTATTGATGATCAGTTACTATTTCTCCCCAACACTCACCAAGAAGAATTATTTGAATTATTTACAAAGCTGAAAGGAAATGACTGCAACCCCTACTTTTTATAGCGTTAAGGAGCTTTTCCCCCTTCCTTTTCGGATGTCTGATGAGGTTCTCCCACCCCAGCCTGGCCCTATAGATAGCCAAGGCAAAAGCTAGTTCTCATATGGTCCCTAATCCAGAAAACAATTGACACAGAGAGAGATGGAGCCAATTATGACAGCTTGAAGGCTGCCCAGATCTTCCTAATCCTGTGAGCCAGAAAATATTTCCTCTTGCAGAAAAATTACTAATCTAATTGCACTCCATGCGTTGGTGAATGATTTCAGACAAATTTTTCCAAATCTGTCTCCCAACAGAAAGTCAGACCCTAATTAAATCATTCTCTTTTATTGGTAGCTCCTCTTTTGGAACTTTTAACTCTGAAAATTTCCCTTTTGGCAGGGGTTAAAATCCTTCTTGGCTTATTTTATCTACACTCTAAAAGAAAACAAGATAAAGAAATAAAAAGTATTCTTTCCTAATAGACAGGGTTACTTATTATTCACCCCAAACTGACAGACTGGCTCAAACCCACCACGTACCAGTGACCCTGGCAACACAGCATCTGTGTTCAAGGCTTTCCCTTCTTACCAAAACAGGAGTTTGTTGGTTCCTCTACGTGCCACGGCCCATTTTTCTGGAGCTGAAGGGCCAACTCCAGCCTTAGTCCGTTTACGGAGAGGTTGGCCAGAACGTGCACCTATAGACCACCAAAGAGCAGATGTCTACGCTACAGGCACACCGACACACGTCACCAGATCACTACCAACCACCTTCAGAAAAACACAGGGAATCAATAAAGAGCACTCTTTATATGCAAGGTGCATAAAAATATCTCATAGGCCAGATGAGGACCACGTTTCTCAAGCAAGTCCCCTGAGAAGTCCTTCTCCTACCTCTGAGTGGGACAAGAATGTGAGAACTGGGCTCTTCTCTGGTGGTGCTGAACTTGAAGACATGCCTCAGGAACTGATCTATGTGCTCCAAGCACTGTTTAACATTGAGTCCAGGGAACCAGACTTGAAGTAGCCCAAATGAAAACTCCACCACAATACAATTAAGCCTGTACAGCAGGTCCTTCTCACCAACTTATCTGTTCTCCTGGATGTGTGCTGCTTATGGACCCTATCCACGTGCAACAAGTTTTCAACTCCCAGAGACAACTTCAACCACTAAAATAACTCTCAAAGACAACCTCCTGAAGCAGAAGAAAAGGCTGTATAGAAAGGAGACACACGTAGAGCCAACTGCAGCCTTCCAAGAACCATCACCGAGGAGACACACAGGACAGTTGAAAATACTTTCTCTTGTGAATAGGCTGGCAAAGGAGAAACTAGATGGACTGGGGGATATGAGGATTTAATCTTGCAAAATGTGATAACCAGATGCAGCTTGAGGGAAGCCTTCAACAGCAGATGGCACCTGAGCACCAGCTCCCGGCCGCTTGGAGACACCAGGGGCAGGCTTCAGTCCCACCACACACACACACACGCTCGCTTATGGCTGGGACACAGAAGCTTCTCCTAAACCAGCATCTCCAAACAAGCCCGTGCTCAAAGGTATTGGGGGACACGGTGCCATCTTGTGAAGAGCAAATGAAAAGAAAAAAGACGGGGCACCGTACCACCTTGCTTGGTCAAATGGTAAAGCCGTACCTTTCTCGTTAGAATAAAAGCAATTTCACTTTTAAAGCCAGGGTGGGAGGGGGGAATGTATGTACAAAGTACGTGTATACAACTGAAAAATATTAATAACCACCCCCTGCACCAAAACTAAGTCAATGAACTGCTAGGATGCTTTGATGCGAATAAATGTAGTGAGAGAGGAGAAAGGGAAAACAGGGATGCCTCTGGCCAGTTAAAGAAAAGGTCTGCATGGAGCTCATTACCAAAATACAGCTCAAGGAAAGGCGGAGGGCATTTGGGGCCAGAGCTTCTAGGCAAGGCCTTGCATAGGTACACAAAGGGTCTGCCCCCTTGACTCCTATGAAAAGGAGACAATTTTGCCCGAGAGTGCCATGACTTATTCCCCCGGGGTTGCAATGCAGCTGGAATAGAAAATAAACAAGCAAAAAGTGCAATCTAGCCTGCCTCTGTAGAGAGCCTGGAGCAACAGCATGAAGGCACCAGCATCTGGACTTCAACAGGGTATTAATTTCAAGCCCCACTGCCACCAAAGATCAACATCAGCAGATGATTCTGGATGTGACAGGAGAAAAAGAGCACAGACACCCTGGTCATCAGAGTGGATCTGCTTGGCCAGGCAGAGCCCAGGCAGCTGCCAGCTTCCCCAGCTTGGTGGTGAGGGACACCCTGTTGCTGTCCTTGTCTCTGTGACACAGAAGAGGCTCTCTCTTGCTACAGCCATGTCATGGAAAGGTCACAGAATCAGAAAATCTTCATGGTTAGAAAGGACCTCTGAGATCACCAAGTCCATCCACACACACTCAGAAAAGACCCCACAATCCCAGAGCATGCCCTGAAGTGCCACGTCTACACTTTTCTTAGATCCTTCCAGGGATGGTGGCTCCACCACCTCCCTGGGAGCACCCCAGCCATATTTCAAGGCTAAGCTGGGAAAGCACCAGGCTGCCAAGAAATAAACTCCCCAAAAAGTTGTTCAGCCCTTTTAGACCTGGAGGACCGTTGAATACACGGAAAGATCTTCTGACCCTGGAGCTTCTGCCTAATATCTGCTCAGCCACACTGTGCACTGGGACTTTTCAGCTCTGTAACCCCACAGTCATGCTCTACCATGGAGATAAAGAAAAACCCACCAGTACCACCAATTTAGTAGGCATTTCTGCAATAAACTCCTGCCTGTGGCTGAAGCCCTGCTTTAGGAACATGAACTTGCACTGGACGTAGTCTAAACCTGTGCTTTGTCTGAACAGGAGCCTAGAAATTAACAGGAATTTAATAATCACATTGATACGGTAGATTTATATCAAAATTCATTCACTTCCATTTTGTAGAGATTTTTACAGGCATCATTTCAGTTCATATTTCTTGATTGACAGCAACTGATAAGAAAATATTAAATTGTTCTCATTTGGGCTCGGACATGCTGTAATGATGTCTCACAACGATACCCTTTGTATTTGCTCTGTGTGGTTACACCTGCTGAACATCTGACCTTTGCATGGATCACCCCGATCCACCTGAATCACGGTGAGACACGGGTACACAGCAAATTTCCACCCATCCAAAGGCCTTTGGCCACCTGCCACACAAGCACGGAAAAAGCGGCGCTAGCTACAAGGATGCAAAAAAAAGGAAAAAATACCTTTTATGTGATTTAAGTCAGGTAAAGCTTCACCAAACCCAAGTGTGCTTTACGTGCCAAGTTCTTCCCTCTCACAAACATACCCTTGGAAAAGATAAGCCCTTGAAGGACAATTAGCTGGAGCTAATTAGCAGCTGCTTGAAAAGTAATCCAGGTTAAAATTTATGCCAAGTAGACTTTTCTCCCAGATGACTTTTATCTTGCAAGATACAGAAACAATAACTCTCCAGCAACAGAACTTTCTGCAGCAGCTTCCAAAGCATCTCGCTTTACTCCCAGAGTAACTTCGCCATTTTTCCCTCTTCTATTCATATTTTCTCAGGCTTGTGCTTGCTTTCAAGGAGTCAAGCAAATGTGAATATGGGAATATGGTATTTGACTAATAAATGCCATGTCTTTTGAAAGGATATTCCTTTTTTTAATGTTTCTCCAGGCAGACAGCACTGATCCCTTATGCTTTTTCAAAGTCAAAATGTCAATATGCAAAGGGCAATAATGTCACTGTCACCTACGCTATCGAGTGATAGGACTTAAGCACAGGCCTCTGACTTCTAGGATAGAAAAGCTGCTATCAAAATTAATCAGTTCCTTCTTTTGGGGCACAATTCCTCCATCACTAGGAATTCTTCACTTTGCCCCTCTGTAGGGATGAAATAGTTGGCATTAGAAGAAGAGAAGAGGAATAAAGAAGATCAAAGCTCAAAAATGTTGAGGTCAACACTGGCCTGTTGGTTCCAAAATAAAGTTTATCCAAAACAGGTCCCAAGTTGCAGCTTCCCCCTTAAAGACACAAGATAAAGCACAGAAGGGCTCCTGAAAAGCCCTTCCCTAAAATTCACAAAACTATCCTGAAAAAGTCTCCAACAGAATCTGCATATGGAAGAAATGCCTGTGATAATACATTCCTAAGTGGTACTCTGTTAATAATACAGCTTCAGATTGTAGATGCGAAAGACAGACGATGAAATGGGGAATGGCAAGTCCTATGTGCAAATTTTGCTTGGTGCTAAGGGGTTGTGGTATGACCTTATAAAAGCTTCTGTGATAACATCATCATGTTATTACTCAAACCAAAAATCCCCAGTTTCATTACTGATGTTTTCTTCCTTTTTGTTCACGTGGAAATCAAAACAATCCAAAGAGTAACACTAAAAAAAAAAATAATTCTAAAATAATAGCAGCACGTGCTTGGGACACTTGGGACCATCTCTATGAAGCTGCTTAAGTTAATTTTCCAGAACTTTGTAAAATGCTTTGCACAAGCTGCTACTGGCATTAGAATGCCATACTTTCACCTGGTACTGATAGTTCATATATATTATTATATACATTTATCTGTAATATCTAACAGCTACTTATCTGCTGCTATATCAATGTATCCATTTGGCTTTGCATTCTGAGCCCCAAATACCTATTTTCTGGGAGGGTAAAAGTCCTTTCTAATTAAGTCGACAAGAATTTTAGGGAACTTAAGTAGCTGAAGAAGAAAGCTTACATGTTTGAACCGGGGCAGGAAAATATTATTCTAAACAAATATGCAACCCTGGGGTGCCATTTAGTACCTTAAAATAAATTAAATGTGATTAAAAATGTATTTCAAATATCACTCAAAGATCATAAAAAATAAAATACTATCCTAATTTGTGTGTACTTTGCAATATTAGCAAATCTTGTCCAAGAAACGAAGTTTCTTGGGATGCATATTTATTTCCTGAAACAAACAAACAAAAACTTATTTTTCACGAACTACCTAATTAGGGTTTCTCATTTTCTCTCCACAGAAGTGCCAAATTCCGTTGTTACACACTATTTCAAACCCCTCTGGTTTAATGAGAAGCTGCTATGCATAACTTACGAGCAACCTTAAATTTAGATGGCTGCAGAACCTGATTAACAGTTACACCAAGTACTTGGCTTTGAGAAAACACCTATCCCCTTCCTTAGTGTGGTAATAATAATAAAAAACCCAACAGAAGAAAAATAAAATAATTTTGTAAAAGGAAAAGTATAATAATTTTATATGGAGCAACTTCAGTTTTCTTTTAAACTACTTCTGCTTCTGAATTGCACTGGCTTATAGTCAGTATCCCTCTAATCACAACATGTTCCTCTTCAAGACCTTTATTGTTGGTATAGAATCGAAGTATAGACATCACAAAGTTTTCTTATTAAAAACAAATTGTAGATCAAGAATGAAGGAAGAGTGGTTTTTTTCTGGAAATATTTTAAAATACACTACAGCTCACTTCTGAAAGGAATGAATATTTATAGTAGGAATATAGAATATATCACATCAAAGTAGCTCTAGTATTCATTCAAAAATGACAAACTTGATTTCCCATTCCTCATCTCAGAACACGTTTTGACTTTGTGAAAATGTCTGAGAAAGATCAGTTCTCTAAAGAAACAAATCATATTCAACAACAATTTCCTTCACTGCTTGAGCTTTCCAAGATCTGTAATTTCTCACCTCAAAATATTTCAAGAGAAGTATTTTGCAATAAATTTTGAATATAGAACACTTCTGCGGACTCAAAGATTGGGATTAAGGTGGACCTTAGGACCACATGGCTCTGGGCACTACCCGAGGAGACCCATCTCTCCCTGGTCCTCCCATATTCATGGACAGAGCTGGGGACACAACTATTGTGTTCAGAAAAACCTGATTTTTTTTTGTAAATTACAATGACATATGATCAATAAAAACGAGGTTAAGATTTTATGCTGAACACAACAAGCAGATACTTACTTTGCTTTTGCTTCTGCATCTTCATAGGCTTTATTGGAAACATCATCTAGGCCGCCAATCAGATGTTTGAAGGAACTGTAAAAATAAAGGTACACAATTTTAGAGGAGGAGTTTCCCATTTGGGAGCCAAGCAAGCCAACGCGGCTCTTTGGGTAGCAACCAGGCACCATCCTTGGACATCTGGGATGGCCATGACTGACCAAACTGGGGTCAGGGCCAGGCATCTGCTACGAAACACGGCGTCAGACACACCGGAGAAGGGGGTGGAAGTGCAATAACCAGTGCCAAGAAGATCCAAACTTATTGATGGAGCTCTCTTAGGGACTGAACCCACCACAATTCCTGCTGAAGTTTTTCCTCCCTCCAATATAAGTTTCAGAGTAAATCTCTCAGTGTGGCTGGTAAGTCCCACAATGGGGAGGTGACAGTCCCACATCCCTGTCCTGCCACCAGAAACCCTAGAAATTCCTCCCCTTTCAAAGTGAGGGATAATCTGTATTTCAGCATCTTAGTTTTCTCCCCTTTAGAGAAACAGCAGCCACTAACACAGCCAAAAGAAATAAAAAGGAAAAAAAAAAGGAAAAAAACCAAGTGAGGGCAGAAAGGCAAGCAAATTGTCATAAGCCAAATTGCTTAATGACATTTAAGAGGAAATGTGGCTTTAATTGGGTTAAACTAAGGGTGAAATGTTAGGAGGGTCTGATACGCTCGGTGCTGAGATGTCTGCTGTTCGAGCTGTGAGTAGCTCGAGGAGTCCCCTACCATCATCCTCTGTCCCAGGGGAGACAGAAAGGGCACAGGCATATCGGAAAAAGAATTAGAAAATCTTTTTATAACATGAGTGACTCAAACAAATGGACCCAATGACCATTAATTCAACTACCGTGCAACACTCCAGAGGAAAAATAAATAAATAAAAAAACCCTAACTGTTCTGTCTTTGGAGTGCTATTACACAGTGTCAGACACTAAATGGGAAATAGACATTATTCCCAGGGTGTTTGTCCCACATAGGTTTTCCTTTTTTTCAAGAAAGAAAGCACCACCTGGAACATGAGAAAAGAGCTAAGCTAATTTGAAAGGATGAACTGTGGGAAACTATGGCCTCTTGACTAATCTCTGCCTTGAGCTCACAGCTTCAGAAATGAAAGTCCTGCATTTCCCCTGGCTTCTGTATGTTCGTGCCACTCTCATAATCACCATTTAGGACCTTATTTACAAATTTATGAATAAGAACAGAATACTTAATATGGCCTTCTCTCAATGAAGACTTTTAGAAAAGAGCATTATGCTATTCAGCAGGTGAGGAAAATACAGGGCAGGTAACAGTTTGCAGACCATGTGCATTTGACCATGTCAAAATCACTTGGTTTCAGATGACATGGCATTATATAGGATAAAGAGCCACCGATGAAAAACCTACTGCCCGAAAAGCTCCAACCAAATGTGAAAATAAGGCAATAAGCAGAATTCCCTGGCCTGGTGTCTTTGGGTTGAGCAGAGGGCAGCTGTAGGAAACACCATGTCTTGCCCTGTAGGAGGTTAACCAGGGTGACTTCACGCTCTCTTTGGCCCCAAGGGTGATGGAACTGTTTGAATCGCCCTTTGCCCAAGCAGCTTAAACATGTTCTATGGTCTTAAGTGGGTACTTAAGTGTCCTGATGCATCAGGAGATGCCTGACCTTACGCGAGGTGCCCCGTCTGCACGCAGCAAGTGGGGAGGTGGCTTCCAAAAAAATGAAAGGAGGCTTCAGTATCTTGCTTTATGAACAGCAGCTGGAAAAAGCTGTATTTTTTCTGTCATCGTAGTAAGTGTAATGCAAGAGGTCGCAGTCAGGAGAGGTATCCAGAGCTGCTTGCCATAACGGGCTTTTCCAGCGTGGCCTTTTGGATAATTAAGTCATCGCTGCTCTGGATGTATCCTCTGCCCACGCAAATTCACCGAGTGTTCCCCTGTGATTAATTCATAATATTTTAAATGATACAACTTGGGAAATAATTTATGCCGCACGGTGAAAGCAACAGGAACTCATTAACGAAGGCAGCAAAGACCCCTTCGCTCCTGCATGGAGATGGCATTAAGTGTTTTCAGCAAGATGGGCTGCAATTTTCAATATTAAGATGTGTTAATCACCAGAATATCTTTTCCCACCAAAATACCTTACTCAGGAGTGAAAATATGAAAAATTCAGCTCACTCAACACATCAAGGGTTATTTTCCTTATGTTGAAGATGTTCCGTAGGAAGCCAAACGCTTGACAGATGACAGAGAAATCAAAGCAAATTTAGGCAATTAAGCCAGACACAGTAATACCATAATCCTCCTGGAAGACATGGAAGAATCCTCCTATAAGACATGACCTAAGGCTTAAAGCGCAACTTAAAATAGCTCAGTTTGGTTTGCTTTCATGTGGTTAGGAAAATGTGGCAGGATTAAACATCCAATTTTTTTTTTCTGGCAATGCAAATAAATCTTTGTCTAGGGAAACACTGCATGGGCAAATAAAAAAGGTCACTGAAAGGAGTAACAAAGTTTGTCTAATATCCTTAGTATCTTAAGCAAGACTTTGGACTGGGCAAGATACTGAAGTTCACTTGAGTTGCTTTTTTATTGCCTATCTCAATGCTGTTGAAGTATCATCTCGGCCACAAGAACAAGAATCTAACTAGAAAACCACTTGTTTTTTTTTCTCCGTGTGACCTTCTCTCTTCATTTTTTTCTATTCTCTCCTCATAGCCAATTTTCTCCATGGATAAACTTCACCCCAACTGGGAAAAACAGTAAAGCAGCAAAAACTAAAATCTAAAATCTCCAAAGAAAGAGTTCAGCTCAGCTTGTACGGGGTCAGTCATGCCAGGAAAATATTTTATTTTATTTTCCTCCAATTTCCATTGCCAAGAGGGTTGATACAGTAACCTTGCTTGAGACCTCATAGCTAGCCCCGTTAAAAACCAAAATCAGGCTTTCAAATACAGACAAAACCGTAAAATCCGAAGTGAAAAATCTAGACCCACCTGAAATATTTAAATTGTTTCCTTCCTGTTTTATCTCCAAAAGAAGTAGCTGCAAATAAAGTCTGTCTGTCTGTGTTTATTCAAATTGATTCACAGAACAGATGCTCAAGGTTGTCCCGCTTGCTTCTACACAATTTTTATTGGAAGATGTTTTGTAGAAAATTTCCTAGAGGACCAATCCATCAAATCCAGCATATTGTAATTTTTGCCTTTCCCCAGATCAGCCCGACTTTGCAACAAATCTAATAACCCCTCCAGAGAGCCTGAAAATTCCCCAAGATGAGCTGCAACAGGGCCAAGCTTGAAACACTTTGGAGGCACCAACGTTGTCCATCTCCAACAATTTGTTTCTTCCCAGAGGCTGAATGACTGCAGAATCACCGTAGGAAACACTTAACTAGCAATAGCCTCGATTTTATTTCACATCGGGGCTTAGCAAGTCATAAACACAGAAACCCTATGAATTGTAAAGAAGAAATTGCTCTTGGCATTGAAAAAGAATAAAAGACAACTAACAACTGTTATGAAATATTAATCTAGATCCTATGGTTGACCCAAAGAAAAACCGAATTTTTGCAATGAGCTGCCTGGTTCCCCAAGGATCCAAAGGCTTCTACAAATTCCTTGAAATGGTCAGATGTATCTTTTCACAATTCCTGTGAACAATGTGTGGATTCTGCTGAACATTTCAAGCCAATTTCAAGCCCTGCAGTTGTGTCTATGCTCCACAGTTGGCAGGAAGAACATCTCTTCCCCTTCAGAAAGCCTGGCTGAATCAACCCCATCTCCCCATTAAGCCTGAGCATGGAGAAGACACCAGGCTGCCTGAGATCCCTTAGCAAGGCTGTCATCCTCATTTGATCAGCCTTGTTGCTGTCTTGATTTCCTTTCCCTACTGGGTTAGTGGAACCTCCTTCAATGACAGCGTGCATGGGCACGTTGAAACTTTGACTGTAAAGTGAAAATCCCTGGAAATTTTTCTTACCAATTACTGCGCTTGTTTCTTTGAAATACATGGGAACTTGTAGGACAACACTATTTTTTTCTGACAAGACTGTCATAGTCCTCTTCCTTGGGTGTCTGTGGGTACTCCCAATGTGGTCACATGGTAATGAAATGCAGCCTAATTTGACGTGAAGCCATAGCAAAGTCAGCTGAAATTTCTCCTACAGCTTGGCTGGAGCCAGACGATCACCTTCATCTCACCTCTTGCATGGTGGAGACTGCTGATGAAGCCAGAGAGTGTTAAGGACCAAATCCCCCTGAAATTCATTATTCTGGTAAAGGAAGTTAACTAAAAAAGATATTTACAAGACAGAAAGAATGTCAAGTTGTCCTTCATATAAAATATTTCCAGGACAAGGACGAGTGGGAACAAAATGGCTTCAAGTCTGTGGGACCCATCAAGTGCTTGCTGCACTGCAGATCTTTGTTAGATCATGACCCTGCTCATTTCTACATCACAAAGGATGGTGACAATCCACTATTGCAAAGCATGTCTATGTAGACTGGCAAGAAATAGCTATGCTCCTATTTGGGCATTTTTGGAGTGTTTTTGTGACTGTAATGGCCTTCTTGTTTCACAAGGGAATTAAAAAGCAAGGCAGCACCAACATTGCATGAGTTTGGTAATTAAAGACCCATCATATTTGGCTTTCCTCATGATATTTTCATCTCCCACTGCTTCACCCCTGTAGCATTTTAATACATATTTTTTGAATTTCAGAAATTATTTTATGCAAGCCATTAAACTTTTTCATGCTTAAGCAACATCCCATCTCCGACCCAACTCTCCCAGAGCTTCTTTGGTGGCGTGGCTCAGCCCTATAAAGAAAGTTTCCTGTATTATTACCCTCAAAATCCTCCAGCGATGAAAGTGGCCCTACAATTGTTAATAATATTGCCACATCCAGAGATCAGTCTTCCATCTCTCTAGGGAATAACTTGCCGTGACACCAAGGTGTGACTCTTACAGTTCAAGTGTTAACGAGATGGCAGTATTACCAGGGTAGATCTCAGGTGTTGTGTGGAACAATTTTGGGATGCCTTGGTGAAGGCATTTACAAGCAATCTGGAAGAGTTACCCTGATGACAAGATAATACCAGTGGGTAATATTAACCCCTATTCTCAGTAAGACTGAAATTCTCCAGTTTCCCAGAGAAATGGATTGACCATTAAGGAAATGATATTTTCCCATAACTTGTTCGTCGAAATTGCTTCATCTTCAGATCGAGACACACGTAAAGCATGGAAATTGCTGCTTGAATAGTTACGTTTGATTAAGCAAAGAGCTTGTGTTGTAACAGAAAATATTAGGCAGCCTTAATGACGTGCATCACTCCTCCTGCACAGAACAGCTTCCGACTGTAGGGAAAGATGATTTCCAGTTTCCATTGCTGCCTTGCATATAACTCAACGTGAACATTTACCATCACCACCAGAGCAAACCAAATGCCATGATATTCTGTGTATCCGGATATAAAGAAATGCTATTTTTCCTCATTAGCAGAACAACGTCTGCACAGTTTTCCAAATTTACAGAAGTCTTAGTAGATTTTCTCCATATTAAAATCAGCTTCCACTGTTATTTGCATGCCTATAAAATAATAATCTAAGAGAAGAGCTAGAACAAGAAAGTGAGAACTGGTCATGACAGAGGACAACCTTCCTTGAACTATAAATAGTTATAAATACCATTACTTTTCTTGCACTATAAATAGTATTCTTATAAATAGTGTTACTCTGGTACTAATTGCAGAGCATTACTAGAATCTCTGGTACAGATCAACTACAGCTTCATCAGTTTAAATTTAACTTGTGCTTCCTTACTATTTCAAGGGCATTATATACTGAGAAGAAAGCACAGGAGACAAGCAAAGACACAGTCTGTAAAATGATCAGAAATGACTGATTCTACAATTATTAGTTATTGGGTTTTTCAGTGCTCAGAGTGCAAAACAAAAATACCCCTTACAGAAGTGTTCAGAAAAAAAAAAAAGCCCAAATTACTTCTTGCTTTGTATTCTTTGTATTTCTCCAAATTAATGCTTGCTAAATAATCTAAATATCTCAATTCTTCTCCTCAATAAGGGATAGTGTGTCGTTTATCTAACAGGCCACCTTGCTTGTGTATGAGAAGGAAAGCCACTCAGCTGACAGTCCTGATATTTACCATCTGTTTTTGGTGCATAAACCATATATTTTTTAATTGATCATAAACAAACTAACATAGCAGAAGACCTAGAATTTTTGAAGTATTATTCCCCAGTTCAGCCGTTACAGAACACCAGATTTCTGGAAATGAAGGACTGTGAGACAACTGAATACAAACCACTTGTGTCAAAGCAGGATTGAGTGTATGTAGATCATCTCCACAAGGTACTTGAACGTCTCTCACATACCTCATCAGAACATAAGAAGGGCTTCAGAGGTCACTCCTAACCCACCACCTGACCCTTGATGGTATCTTACATCAAGCCTACGTGCCCAGGAAAGAGTTCGAGGACTCTTGAGCAAGCAATTGTGATACTTGCCTTGGGATTCTCCTACACCTCTCTGGAAGTCCCTAGGCCAGAGGTAGGTCCTATGTATTTAACAAGTCCAATGGATTTCTTCTCCCTTTGAACACTTGCAAACTCGCCTCATTTTCCTACAGCTCTGCGAGTGATACCCACATGAAGAGCCACCTCCTTTTGGCTTTTGCCTCCCTCCCGCAGGTTTCTTTGGGTTCTTGCATTGGGGAAGGCAGTGGAAAGTCAATCCCTGTTCATCCCACCTGCCTCTCTCATGGCTTCACAGATCTATATTATGCTCCCCTGGAAGGATTCCCGTGGAAGAGTTGTCCGTGCCTTTACATTACTGTCTGTGCCAGTGCTTCCCTGCCCTCACAACTGGAAAAATGCCCTATGAGTCATGTTGAATTTGCAGCACTGTTTTCTAGAGCTCGGGCACTTCTTTTCTAGATTATTCACAGAATCACAGAATCACTGAGGTTGGAAGGGACCTTTTAAGATCATTTAGTCCAACCAGTGAAAAGAAAAACACCAAAAAACCCCCCACCACAAACGAACAAAAAAACCCACACAAACCACACACCACACCCAAACACCACCAACCCAACACTAATCCATGTCCCCGAGCACCATGTCAACTCGTCTCTTGAATCCCTCCAGGGATGGGGCCTCAACTCCTTCCCTGGGCAGCCCAGGCCAATGCCTGACAACCCTTTCAGTGAAGAAATATTTCCTAATATCTAACCTGAACCTTCCCTGGGGCAACTTGAGGCGATTTCCCCTTGTCCCATGGCCTGGAACTTGGGAGAAGAGACCGACCCCCCCCTGGCTACAGCCTCCTTTCAGGGAGTTGGAGAGAGCCAGAAGGTCTCCCCTCAGCCTCCTTTTCTCCAG
>JAOQGH010000002.1:1087080-1107493 GCA_025769975.1 Gallinago jamesoni | reverse complement strand
TGGCCTCGGCCCATCCATCCAGCCTCTCCAGGTCCCTCTGCAAAGCCTTTCTGCCCTCCAGCAGGTCGACACTCCCAAATCACTCCAGAATTGAGTTGTGGGAAAATGTGCCTGCCGTCACCCAGGATGGTGATCGCTCTTCCACGGGCTCTTCCACATCTTCATTTGCATGGCATTCTGCACTTCTTAGTTAATGCCAATTACTGTGGAGTGGATGCATTAATTTTTCTAAATCCATTTTAGTAGGAAATGATTGGCCATGTCTGAAAGCTGAATTGCACTAGAAATACATATGGTGCTTTTATGTTGGTACCAACTTTCCACTTGTCCTACTGAATTCACGCTCACATCCTAAAAAAGCAGAGGATGTGACACCCAAGCACTCACCGACGCACAGAAAGAATACTGTCTTTGGCTGTCTTACATCTTATATTAACTCAGGTGTGGCAGCCTTTGCCTTCAGGAAATATCCTGAGCTCCATCTGGCTTATTTTGGCTTTTTTGTGTGTGTCTGTAGAAACCTACACTTATACATAATAACAGGATCTATGCCATAAATCAATTTACATTCTAATTTTCACAGTCACTTAGTTGAGATGGGAGACATTGTCCCACTGCTTTTAAATCTTCCCTTTTACAATTCTTCTTCATGCTAAATATTTTTTATGGCATATCATATCATATCATAATTTTATTTTATTTTATATCTTTCAATCTTCTGGTGAAAAATTTCCATGCTTTTCAAAGATAAAACCTTTAATTTCATTTTTGGATCACTTTCTTTCTTTTTCTTCTATTAAGGGATGGTAATATACTGACTTTGCTGTCAAGAAGAGCAGAAATATCCCTGTTAGTACACAGAACTGGACCTCAAACTCACAGACTGTAAATCACTTTTGATTTCTGGGTCTGTGAAATTGGGGCTGAATGCAGATTCCTAGCAGAGCTGGACTTCATGTGAGTTCTGGAGGTTAAGAGGAATGGGACCACCTCCTGAGGATCCTCATTTCTGGTTCTGGACACCAGCTGGAGGTGGTTGGAATTTCCTGATGGATGACAAAGTCCATTTTCCTGCTATTTCAGATACGCCACACTATATCTTTCACAAACTTAGAGATTCAAATTAAAATCAGATATGTCAGTATAGCCACTGGAGAGGCTTACAGAACTCATTTCTTTATTGGTCAGTCACCTTTTTCTATTTCCCAGCCTGAATTTACTCATCGCAAGCTTAAATCTAAACCAATGGACCAAAACCATCCTCAAGTCAAAATAATTTTCTTCTCCTTTATATATAAAGCCCCCAAACCACCTCAGATTTCATTTCACTGAGTTAAATAAATCAAGGTCTCCTAACTTTTTGCCTTAAGCTCCCTTGGCTTCTCAGTACCTGGACCGACATGAATTCGTCCTCTGTGAACCTAAATGTTCTCAGGAGTTTGGAATACTCCAGAACAGATCACACTGGGGTTTTGTACACGGGTGTAAATATTGTCCTGGTCTCACCGACTACACCACTGAACGTCTCCTAAAACTCCATCTCATGCTGTTTCATTTCTGCATCTGCACGTGGTGCCACATACAACCTTGTGTTCAAGTCCAGATGACGCCTGCTGTGGTGTCCTTCTCCAAAAATAGGATTCTCCTGCACAGACACGGTGTCCAGCATTGTCCTTCAAGCCCTTGCAATAAATTTGGAAGGCAAGGATAATTAAAGATGGTATCACTTTGCTGTCTTCCAGCTTCTAGCTCCCTGAATGGCCCCACAGCTTCTGTTGCCTCTTGTTCTTCCCACTTATGACAGCACTTGTGACTTGATAGATTCACAAGTCCGGTTTTAGGACCTAAACTGACCTCACCTTGAGAATGGAGATAATGAGGTCCCCTAAGTCCACATCTACTCTCTTTTTAAAGCTTTGATTACCTTTTATTTGTAATAATCTCTATGCCTTCACCTTCCTATTGGCCTACAGCACGGCCAGCTAGAACAACCACCTTTCCTCCAGTGCCTAGCCTTCATTTAGTAAAAAAATTAAAATATTCAAGGTTTTACTTGATAAAATCAAATAACAATCTCACAGTTACGAGGCCTGATCCCACTCCAGTCATAAGACAGTTTAATGAAGAAAACAACAGCTGGCTCTGCTTGGAGGAACACTGTGAACTAGAGCTTAAACTGGAAAAAAAGGCCTAATCTTCAACTAATAAAGATTACTGGTCTTCAACAATACGTGACACACAGAGGATACAAGTCCCTACCCCAGGATTCTGCAGATCTCATTTTCCAGAATGTATTTCCTTAGTAAAGCCAAATCAAAGAAAGGAATCGCGGAGAGAGCATCTGAGATACGACGTCTGACTCTCCATGACTCTGCTCTACCTTCCAGCTGCAGAAAAGCATCAAAATGAACTCTGATAAACACAGCCTTATAAAAGGAATAATCCCTCGTATTTATTATCTGAAAATATTGCAACTGCCAGATTATTCTGATAAAATGATCAAAATAAAAAGAAAAAAGGCATCTTTAAATTCAGTTTTACAACTGACATGTCTACGAGAATTACAACCACCGTCTGTGAGCAGCTCTTCTCTGTTGCCCTGAGAATCCTACCCAAGGAATCGAACTGATGAGGAAAGAAATGAATTCGTTTCCGGCCCCGGAGGGAGTGACCCTTCTCTGACCTACAGGAAATTATGCTGCTGGAAGTGTGATAGAAGAGTTAAGAGAGCAATTAGGGTTGCCACCTACCATATTTCCAGGAGGAAAGTGATGGATTCTCATTCCGGCCTCGTCCTTTACCAACAGCAGTGTGTTGATGAATATTGCTATTGCTTTGAATAACCCCCCAAAAAGGCATTTTATTGCACTGAGAGTTGCTGACCTCAACAGCACAACATTATACCAGCTCTTCTGTACTGTGGAGCAGCCAGTCTTCTTCTGGGTGGACATAAACCACCCTGACACAGTGGATTTTATTGCTTCAAGGGCTAGTTTGGTATGATTTTATATGAGTCTCATATGACATGTGCTGATGAATACCTGGGTATCAAGATTCAGCAGCCAGCAATGGGGAACATACAAAAAAAACCCTAATCAATTCTCATAGCCATAATGAGACCATACTTCTTTTGGTGAGGCAGACACACCCTGCTACGTATTGGATTTCTAATTAAAATCTAAATTTTAAATGACAGATAGACCTCAAATGAAACTGTAAATCCTAACACTTTGAGAGCTGAGTGACTTGCCCCACAGAAGCAACCAAGAGAAGTCCAAGCTCCTCCTCTGATGGGGTGAAGTACCTCTCTAGGTCTGCACTAAAACCACCCTAACTAGCAAAATGGGCAATCTCTTGTTGAAATTTGATAAGGGATTAAAAGGTTTAAGAAAAATGCCAGGTTGAAAAAGAAATAGGAGTCAAAGCTCAAATAAAATGATCAAGATCTTGAAAGCAGGTTGGCTTCCAACCATGTTTAACTGATTTAACAATGAACTGCACTTTACCTCAATATGTATAAAGAAAACCGTATCTATCCAGAGCTGGAAAGGGAGAAAGTTTAGGTAAGATTAGAATTAAAAAAGAAAACTTTATCTAAAATAAAGCACTTGGGGTTTTCTTCTGGTTTGCTGTCATACAAAGTTGCTTAAAACCCACTGGTTTAGTCATATGATCTCAGAACAAGAATAAGAAACCTTTTTACATCACTCAACAGTAACAGAAAGATTACCTGGGCTTTCTTCCCCACCATCACTATTCAGCTCAAGCACCAGCAAACTGCAACGGCATCTTAAAGAGGCTAGACTTATGATTTATGGGTATCATTTCAGCTTTACAAAATGACTATGACAAGGATTACTTTGTACCGTTTCTCCGTGTTATGGCCTATGTCATCTTCTATAACCACAAAATACAAACGCTGCATCAATGATCAAGAATGGGATACTGCTTATTTTTTTTTTTTTTAAATCAACCTACAGCTTCCATCTTACCTGCAATGATCAGGGCAGATGCAAGCCCAGAAATCTTATCTATAGAAATGAGGTCTACGGCTGAATTACATAGATGGCTTCTGAATATAGTAGTCTAAGTAGTGTGTGAAAGTCATCTGGAAATCAACAATTACATTTCTTTGTAAGTATTCTTATACTAATATTCACAATATTCACAGTAATGGTACTGCTAGATATTCTCGGGATGTCAGTGCCTCTATGGGAATGCAATTTCTGCTCAATTAATTTTCTAACGATGTGAAATGCTGGTGCACTCATGACATCGTAAAAGTTACTGTCTTCCCGGATTATTAAAATTTCCCATGCACATTTCAAGGAATAATTCCCATTAGCTTTATGTAGGCAGAATAAAAGCATCCCTAGGTCAACGCTTATCAAACTTTTCAATTCAAAGACTTTTTTTTGAAAAGAATGCTGACATTTGGCCAGGGGAAAAAGTCCATGAAACAACATTGTATTGTGCTGTGTTTCCAAATAAGTTAAACTTAAAATAGTTGTTAATGGCTTTTATTCGCCATTCTTTGCACGTGAGAAAACGTGTTTGAGCTGGAGAGCAGGGTTATTTTGAGTCCCTGGGCCATACTCTAGAATGAATATCACAGGCTGAGCCCCATTGCACTTCTCCCGTAGCTGAAAAACATGGACAGTGATGAAGGAAACCGTCTGAAAAGAATTCCCAGGTCCCACAGAAAAAGACTAAAGGTAAGTAATTGTAAGAAAATAGGTTTTCACTTCACCTTTCAGTACTAAAATACAAATAAGTGGTTTTTTTCCTGCTTTCTGCAAAAAATTCAAATGAACCAAACAATGGGAATTTTAACAAACTTTTATCCCTATAGCACTGCTATCTAACTCAGGCTTGATTTGAGTTCCTCCGTATCATTTTATGACACATATTAAAGCCACGTGTTCACTAAATGCCTAAGAAAGCTAAATATCAGCAGCATTTTGCTGAAGATGCATGATATTGCATTATTTTCTGATATTATATATACATGCTATATACATAAATATATATAAAGATAATAATACCATATTATTTGCTAATAAATAGCGCTAACCCACGTTCACAACTAGCAGCTAAGAAAACTCACGTGAAGTGAATTTTTGGCCCTTTGTAGGCACCTCTGCTGGTGAAGGAGCTATGAGCCAAAGCCTAACGTCACCAGAAGGTGGTACCGGTGGCAGGTGAACTTGGGAATATGGAGCTATACACCTGGGAGAAGGGGTAGCCTCACCTCAGCTGTTCCTCCAGGTGTTAGCGCTTGAACGTGCAAAACATCACTCGCTAAAGCATCGGTGCCTGCAGCCAGCATGAGAGATTTTGGAAAAAAAAAACCACCCACCTTTATTAATTTTAATCACTTCAGGGAAACAGAGGGATTATTGGCAGCGTCGGGGGGCAAACACTTGCAAGCCAGGTAGTTGTAGGCTGTTATCTGACACAGGGTCTGCTCTGCCTTTTTTTCTAGGCAGAAAAACCTAATTTTGTGCTGTCCCTTGGGGAACCCACCTGCTCGGGAAGGGAAATCCAATCCAACACAACAGCTGTGGTAAAGCACTGAGGAGATACGCTGCACATAGTCACACATTCAGCTGAAATCTCTCTTGCTGCAGTTGTTTTAAGGGGGAAGAAGAAAAAGAGATGGATATCTCCTCCCTTATTCTTTGCTACGTATCCTTCTGTGCTCTAGTTGAGCACAGAACCTTATCTGGTTTAAAGAGGTGCAATTACACCCATCTCGGCATGGCTGGATTTGGGGACACCCTGCTGAGCATCCTTCAGTATTTGCCAAAAATTAATGCTTTGCTGAGTCCCTCTGAAGGGCGAGTTGAATACAAGGTGTAACGAGGTGCAAGGGCCAAGGGGCCACAGCTGGTCTTCTACTGACCCTCCAACCAAATGACCCACAAGGTCTCAACAGCTTAGCTGAAGACCACAAGTAGATCTACAGCCAAATCTCCATCCCCGGCTCAGTTCTATTTGCAATTATAAATTGAATTGGAATAAGAAATTGAAACGGCCGCAATTCAATCTCATTAGGTGATTGTTCACGAGAACATCAGGTCTTTGATGACAGTGCTTCCTGCACAGTCAGTTTCTTCCCTCTCAAGCTTTTTCCTTTCCTATTCACTGCATTCAAGATTTTTATCAACTGGTTTAATTTTTACATACATACAGCGTTTTCAGCAAACGAGGAAAACACAGAAGAGCAAATGCAGTTGTCTATAGGAATTAATATAAATATTTTCGTAGGTAAAATGTGGCTTAAGTTTAGTATGGATGAAATGAGAGACTAAAGCAGAATCTGAGTGACATAACGCTGATACTAGGATGTTAATACCTCCTTGCTTGCCAAATCTATTAATAATTTAAACCAATTATTCCTGCAATTTATTCTGAATTATTGTAATGAACTAGGGTCTCACTAGCAAGTAATTAATAATATTCCCTATGTGAAACAACCCAGAGGTATGAAATGACTGATTTTTTTCATTTAAAAAGTGCGCTAGTATCCTACCACACACAGTACATTACTATTTTAATCAGCCAGTGGCTGACAAGAGTGTCTTTAAGATATATTAGATGTTAATTATCACTTTCAAGGACAATTCAATTAAACCTTGGGCATATCAGAAGAGTCTAGAAACCAGAACCTTTCAAACCTACTCTGCTTAAGGTACATACCCACCAGCCTTGACCTGATAATACAAAGCTAGACAAAGCCAAAACCCCAAGAAACTTGCACAGGTAAAGAGGAGACCAGTTATTTGCATACAGACTTCCTCTAAATAAGCAGCATTGCTACTGAACTGAGCAGGTGTTACATTTTAATAAGTTCTGAGCAGTATAAACTGTTCAATATGTACTAGGATGAACGTGTTTATACATCTACACATGCGGGACATTGTTGCTTTCCTAAGTCTTTTTACTTTCCTGAAAAATCGGTAACGCTAATAGGCTCTTAGGAGAGTATTTAGAAAATAAATAAAAAGCAGCAAACCACACACAATTTTGCAAAGATTACTTGCAGAAAACTAATTTGCAGAGCAGCAGCCACAGCACTTGGCATCAAGAGCCACATGAAACGGTCTCTGACCCGTTTTCTTCACGAAGGACTTGATAGCTGCACTTTGGCAAGTTATTCAGTAAGTCACTAGAGAAGACACAAATAGGGACCAGGAAAAAAAACCCTCTCAAATAATCACTTCACTTTGGGATATATTGATATTTTAACCTTGTTAAAGAATCAAGGAGTTTGGAGGAACCAAAGTCCTATTATTAGTAAACCAATTCATTTTCAAAGCATATTAAGAAGCAGAATTTCAGCCAGTTAAACAGCATGAATGGAATCTGAGATCAAAGTCGAACTAATGGAAAGAGATGCTCTTATGAGTAACTCGTACAGAATGAAACAATCAGATCAAGAACTCAGGCTTTCTGTTGAGTTTTTCCTTGCTTAAGCTATTTAATTCACGGCAGACTAGAATAATATTTTATGTGAACAAGACTAAAGGAATTTGGCACATGCCTGGTTCTTTACAGCTTATTCAGGCCAAATTGCCATCAGAAAAGATCTACTGCTTAGGAAGACGGGACCTGCTGAAGCAGAAAGGAAACCAAACTCTTCTGGTGATGTCCTGAAAAAGATGTACACAAAATAGCTTCTAATTTTTCAAAGGAAAATTGGAAAAGCAATTCAGAAGCTGCTTTGCTGCTTCTCCAGTTCTGTATTCCTGAACAATGACTGGGACAGGCAGGAACTTATGGATAAGCCACATGATGACTCTGCCTCTCAAAACTGAAGGCATCAGTGACCATCTCTGTATGGTCCTCCAGACCTGGGGCAGCAAACACGATGCTTCATGATCTGCAGAAGTAACAAGCCCTCATTTCCAATGATTTTTTTGTATTTTGTTCTGCAGGAATCTACTTAAACCACAGCGCTTTCCTTCCAAAATTGGACAAAGCTGGCATGAAGGCTTACAACCTACCAGTGGATGGAGAAGATTAGCAAACCAGGGAGGAGGAAACGGGTAACTAAATTGGATAAGCTGCATTTCCTTGGGCAAGGAAGGTCATGGAGAAAACTAAGTCCTTTCAGCCTTCACTGAGAATAGTGTATATGTCTTGGTGAAGCCCACTTGCACTCTGACTATTTCAGAAGCTAAGAAACCCATGGCCAAGACCTGCCTCTTGTTAGTCCCTACAATTCTTGCAAGAAACGCTTGGGACTAGAAATGGCAAGGGGACTGAAAAAAGATGACATGACCTGCAAGCGATGAGCTATTGCCTGACTGCGGATGGGTGAACTAATGAAAGAGTGTCCTAATTAAACCACGTCTCTTGGAGTGTATCCTTCCCCAGCAGGTCCTGACTCACTGCAGATGGTGCCATATAAAAGCTATAAACCACCCAGATTACGCCAGGGAGGAATCATCAAGGCAGTGATTAGCAAAAGTCTACAATGCTACTGGCAAATGAATTCTACTGGCAAATGAATTGTAGCAAAGCCTTATTAAAGCCTTCCAGTCATACGTGCCACCCTCATGTTAATCTGTCTGCACATCAGTGATGTCCTTCCTATCAACTGGGCTGCTCACTGTGGTCGGAGTGTTGGATGAGCCCGTGTTCCTCCTCTCTGGGAGCACAAGAAACCATGTTATTCTCCTCATCACATGCCCATGACCATGATGAAATCCAGCACGGTGTATTTAATCACATGTAACATTATCCACTAAACTATGCCTATCAAGACGAATAAAACCCATCCTTTGGTACAGTTTTAACATCGCACATTGTGAAGTTACATCCGCTGTTCACGAAAAACAGCCTCCGAGAAAAGTGTATTTTTTTTTTTTCACCCCAGCTAAATCTGAAATGTAGAGGTTTCCCACGCGGCGCAGAGATAACCCCGCTGACTTTGAACATCCCAAATGAGTTTGGGGACTGGTGAGTCTCACTTTGTAGGCAGAGGGCTCTTAAGGACACAAATCCAGCCAGCTGGATTCCCACACGGTTCCTGGCACGTATCGACAAATCTCCTGAACGCCATGACTTGTGTTTTTTTTTGCACAAGCTACCTTTTTCAAATAAACATAACTGCTTTCCCCTTGGGCTCTTAGAAACGAGAGGGAGCTGAATCATACATATTCAAATATTCTCCTCAGAAAAGCAAAGGAGATGAACTAATATTGGAAAGTATGGCAATAGAGTGCAAATAATTTGGAAACACTGTAGTCATTTGACTATGCAAATATTGCCCTCAAAATTATCACCAAAATCGCAAAACTGAGGACTTCTGCAGCTGTTGGGGAGCATCTGCAATAAAATTTGTGAAAACTGCAGGGCTTAGGGGTCTGAAATAAGGTCCCTTTTCCAGTGGTTGACTCATATCTCTTCAAGCCTTGGGTACTGGTAACACCTTGAGCCTGGCTGGAAAATGAAGATGCAGAAATTGTGAAGTGGTCCTGAGTGCTGGGAGGAACACAGTGTCACAGTGTCAGTGTCTCATTACTAAATCAAAGCTCTTGACAATTAAAACACTTCCCCTCCACTCTCTCACTATCCTTAATATGGAATCTCCTAATGGGAAAAATAACTTCTACGGCCATAAAAGGAAAGAAAATAGAAAAAGAAGGCTAGAAGGTTAACTAAAATAGTTTATTACAAGCCCATCGTGAACAGTTTTAAAATGATAAAACATTTTCTAAATGAGCTTGGGTTCCTCTGAGATACTCTGCCTAGGGAAGCGGTATCTTTATCCGTAAAACATCAGACTTTGCTCAAGGACACAGGCTGGGGTTAGTTTAAAATCTAAAGCTTTCCCAAATTCTTCGTAGCCTCAAGACAATAAACCAACAGCACAAAAACCTCAAACCTTCACAATGTTCAAAAGACCTTCAACTCCCTTAGGCAGTGGGATGTCTCCAAAACTGCCAAATTATTTAAGTCTTTCTCCAAGTCTCTAGGAACCTGTCCAGAAAGGACACATGATGCAAGATTAAAAAATATACTACAAAGCATATGGATGAACTCCTTTGCTTGACCCCGCCAAAAGCCACACACATTAGATATATTCCCATTTTCATTACAAGAAAACACTTTTTCATTACAACAGAGGACTGGATTCAATAGCTTTTTGAATCAAATAGCTGCAACAATGCCTGCTAAATGTCTGCCTGTTTGGTTTAAATTGCTGCTGTTGTTATTTTTTCCCTAGGATTTTTTTTTTAAAGCAGGTGTCACAAGATGTCATTTGGGAAGTTCAGGTTGGACCTGACAGAAAACTTAAGAAAAATTTACAGAAGCACAACAGGTTGACTGGTGACTGACTGCAGTCTTGAAGATTTTCAAGATTAGGATGGACAAGGCAATGACAAACTGGCTCCTCCAGCATCTATGACAGCTCCACTTCAAGCTGGAGGTCAGAGCAGAGACCTTCAGAGCTCCCTTTTAGCCAACATTCATCTGATTTTTAACCACATCCTGTACACGATTCCCCCCTCTCTGGTAAATTCAACTAATTTTCAAGAATGGTGTAATACAGGGGTCACTTATTAGACTAAAAGACACTTTCACGCTGATGCTAAGAATGTTAAAAACCATGATGCAAACTCCAGGTCACCTGAATAACAAAAACCAAATGCCTTTTTATGCCACCCCTCAGATTTCCTTAAGGCAGATATTTTCAGAGAAACCTTGAAGAGAGCACTAAGAGAATTTTAAATGAGGATTTCCAATGCAAGATAGGAGACAACACAGCAAGTAGAGTCATCTGTACTTTAAAAGCACTACATTAGTCTATGGTAATATAAGATGTTGGAAATACGTGGCTTCAGAACAGAATAACGTTGAGTTTAAAATTCATTCCATCTCTCTTTGCAAAGTTCAGCCATTACTGGAGGAAATTTCAATATGTCCAAGGTCAAGCTATTAAAATCCCAGTGAAGCCTTCACCAGCAGATGCGGTGGGTAACACACATCACCCCCAGTTATTTGACGGGAGAAAGATTTACTCTACAGCTTTTGCATAAAAGCTTGTGCACAATTTCTGCAGAGTCTTTCCAGGCTATTTATGGACGGATGCATACACTCCACTCCTTTGAACTTCCAAATATTTCCACCGTGATTTACTCTGCTTAATTCTTCTCCTTTCAGCGCAGAGATGAGAAGACACTCCTGGCCACTTCTGCAATCCAGTGTGAGGAGGAGCTGGCTCTACACTGGAGTTGCCCACCAGCTTGGCATGAAGGAGCTCTACGTCCTCAGTCTACAAAAGCAATTCCATGGCAAAGAACTTTACTGTTTGTCTCTTCCTGACTTAATTTCAGTTTGTGTTTCGTTTTGTTTTTTGTTTTTTTCCCCTCTGTGTTAGATGTGACCTCACCTACTCAACTGTAGAAGAGGAGAAATAATTTTGAAGATTACAATCCAGGACCAAAAGAAGCTCATCTACGTATTTCATGTCACCACCTCTACTACAGCAAGGTGCAAATGCACTCAGGCATTGCAGAAGATATGTAAGAATTAAAAATAAGGGTATCCTGACAGTAATGCCTTTTGTAAATTTTTAGCTAGATTATAATCAGGCTCTTGCTAATGTTAATGATTCTTCACCGGGAGTTGACTTAGTCTGGTCACCTCAACACTGAAGTTACCTAAGAGAACAGATAGCATAATTTGGAAGAAATTAAAAACCAAAATGATTCTTTGTGACATCAGCACAGGCAATATTAAAAAACAAAATAAATTAAACACTAGGAAAATGTAAAGTGTGTTTGGACCCAAGGGAGCAAAGTCAAGCCAACAAAATCATTGTCCTTCTCCTTAATCTTTAGCCCCTCTTACTCAGTTTTTCTTTTCACTTGTTTGTGGCCTCTGAGTGAGAGGAAAAAAAAGGACAAGACTCACATTACAGCACAGTTTAAGACAAGTTCTTTGTAAAGTTCCCAAACATCTTCTATCTAAAATTACACTATGGAATGGGAAAATAAAATAGCACCTAGGACAAATGACAATTAACCTACTGTAGCAGCCATTATCATCTTTATATAAGATCACGGCAAAAACTGTCCTAAAATGTTCCAGCTTCTTCTCAATTCTATAATTGAAAACATTTTTTCATTTAATTATAACATGATTGAGGAAATAATGGAATTCAGCAAGTGCCTTAAAGATGTGCGTTTTATAGCTTTTGACTTCAGGAATCAAGACCTTGATTTTATAAAGCCCAGAGGCTCGGGGAATAAAAATTGAATTTGATAGAAATATAAAAATTATATGAATTTAAATCTCTGCCAGCCCCTTTAGCAGTCAGAGAGAAATTGCTTCATTAGGGAAGTTCTGCCATATAAACCCATAACACTTGTTTCAGCCTGAAAAAAACCTAGGACGAAATGAGATGAAGGTTGGCCACAGCCTTAGTGCTTATAAATGAGCTTTTTCCCTTTTTATTGAATATAAACGCAATTAAACCACAAAAAATGGCTCTGTTCAATCCAACACATGCACCTCAACACCTCCCCTCCCATGCCAAGTTAGACTTGTGTTGCACTGGTGGCATAATTCCTCAGAGCATCTTTTCCATCTGCAAACCTGCCGCAATGACTCCACTCTTCAAACAGTAAAAGCCTGCAGAGACCTTGGTAAAAATCACATACATTTGCTGAAATAAATGCAGAAAATATATTTACTGCCAGCAAATTAGCATTTCCGAGAAGGTCTAGTGGTGAAGACCAGTGTATTTCCTAATTACAGCAGGAACAATTTATTAGGGTAGCACTCCAGCTCAAGGTCAAGAGAAAGTGGCTGGTTGGTGAGGCATAGAAGAAAATGTATAGGAAAAAGCTGTATACAACGACTCAGAATGACAAGAGGTGGTCTCAGCACATTGTTAGGACTCTACTTGTGGGAAACGACTTCACACACACAGCAGGAGAGATAAGCTCAAAGGAGAACTTCTCCCTGGCCAACTTCTCCCAGGCTGGGGGGACATCAGGAAGAAGCACAAAGATACTTTTTAAAGAAGTGTAATAAATAAGCTTTAGATGCTAAAATCACTAGTCACTGCAGGAAAAGGTTGGATTGGGCTAAGTCTTGAAAGCAAGGATGAAGAGTTGGTGTTTGAGGCAAGAAAGCAGAGGAGTCATGACCCAAATAAAAAGGCACTGATCAAAGCATCCATTTAGGATACCAGCAATTGCAGCAGCAGCAGTTTTACCATGTCTTTGGGGTAATAAAAGAATTTGCTACATGAAAGCATCTTGGAGACTTTCTATACAAAGAACTTGTCAGATCTGACCTAGCTTGGAGGTGGGGCTTCAGAGAAAAGCCTGAAGACAACATATGCCTTGGAGACATGAAAGACAGACGGGATGGCACTGCTGTGCATGAAGGAAGAAACCAGTTGGAAGTCTGCATACGAGTTGGAAGCACACTGGTGGCCAGTTGGCTCTAGAAGGTATCAAAGAAATGGCTGAGATTCCTGTTTGGAGGGAGGCAAGTCCAGAAATGAGCTGTGAGACACCAAGTCACAGATAACAAGCTGAAGTTCCAGTGAAAAGAGTTAAAAAACACTAAGAAGAAAACACCCCCTGTGAATCTCTGCATAAAGGCTGAGGAACAGACACAGCTTCTCCTTCTGTTCTTCTAATAAGAAGAAAGTTGGAGATGCCAAGAGAAGGCCATAGCTGGCAGCTCTGAATTGCAATGACAACTCTAAAAGGACAAAAATGAATTTTTGGTCTTGCTTTCTTATTATTTTTTTTTAAATTTATTATTATTTTTATTTTTTAATGAATGCTTTAGTGGCTAGAAGAGAAGCGAACAGGGGAAAACTGGGTGAATATGACAACTGGGGAAAGTGGCATATCTCTGCGACTGGGGAGAGCAAAATACATTCATGTATTGAAGGACAAGATCTAAGAGAGAGCAAGAAATGAAGCAAAAGAGTAAGGGAAGATACAGATTATAGACAAGATGTATGTTAACAGGGGCCATGAAGCTGTTTCCATGGGTTAGAAGAGACCAGGTGAGATTTTTTTTGCATCCACAGCAGCAAAGGAGGAGGACAGAGTTGTGGTGGGAGGTGGGACAGCAAGTCAAGAGAGCTGCATCTTAGAATCATTTAGGTTGGAAAGGATCTTTAAGAACTTGTTCATTTTCTCTTCAAGAAGAAAAAAGCTATGAGATATTGGTCAGAGAAAGGAGATGTGAGCTTGACAAATGACTATCAGGGAGTGAAAGGACAGCTGGAGGACTGTTGCTTGGTTAGAGAGATGGCAGAACAGAGAAGGTGATAATCATAATTAAGGAAATCAGCCCAGCAATGGGATTTCCACTAGCAGAGTTTGGCATCACAAGAGCAAATAGATTTGGGGGTAAGGACCTTGTGCTTAGAAAAGGACAAAAAAAGAGAGGTGGTTTGGAGCCCTAAGCCTGCAGAGAATCAACCACTGCAGGGCTGGGGGCAGGAAGACCAGGCCATGGGAAGGAAAGGAGAGGTCCCAGCGACTGTGAGAGGGGCTGGATGGCTCCCAACCAGCCACAGGCCTATCGGTGGTGTAAAAACCTAAAAACAAAAGGTTAATCCCAGTGCTGAGGGTTCCTCAGGTAGCTGGGCAACCTGATGCATTGAAGAAAGCTGCCTAAGCCTCCCATATCCATCAAACTGAGGTTTTGCAGGGTCCTCCAGTTGAAAAGCTTCCTGTAGGCCCTGTTGAGAGGGCTGGCAGTGTCCCGGCTCTGATGGGTGGTGGGGAGCTCCACAGCCCACCTCCCATTCCAGCCCTGGGGCCCAGCCACCTCACACACTGTCCCGCACAGTTGGCACAGCTATAGTGCCTTCCCTGGGTAAATTCAACTTAAAAATGGAAAGAGCGAGCCCCAGGGGAAGTTTCTGAGCCTAACAAAATGTCAGCAGGTCATTAAACACCTAGAAAGGGCACCCCTGAACAATGCCACCTACAACAACCTGAATCTTTCGCGCCAAGTAAACAGACACCTTAGGTGACCTTAGGTGACCATCCACGTCGACGTTACAAATAAATAACACACTGTTTTAACAGGAAAACCATTTCTAAGGATCAGCTTTCAGACACTTGCTGTAGGAGCCAAGCAGAAAGGTGACCCGAGGTCTGCACATGAAGTCCTGGGGCCGTAATGGGAGCGCCGCTGGGTCTTTCAGAAGCTGTGCTCAGATTCTGCCTTCGCCTAAAATAAGACCTGGCTTTGTTTAGGGATAGCACGATCTATTTATTTTTAAATGCTAAAATGCTCAGCGTGACATTTCCAGCCAGCCCAGTTGCTCTCCCAGAGCTCCGGGGGGCAAGGCTGGCCCCGGCCTCCCCTTTCGGAGCCCCAGTGACACCCCACGGGGACGGGGACAGGCTGGGACAACACGCCTTTGCTTTAATGCACCCAGTACTTAAAAGCTTAACCGTGTCGTTTGCATCAACAGTCAATGGAAGTGACTCCACCTGCAACGGTGCCGTCAGAGCCTGGGGCTGCCACTGCCTGCACAAACAGCCCCTCTGCCTAGCCTGGAAATGGGGAAAAGATCTGTTTTAAGACTTAAAATTGATATTAATATTAATTAAATTCAACGCAAGGGTCTGGTAGGCTGTTGATTGTCATGAAATCGAAACAAATATAGAATAGGAATCGCATGGAGTCTATGAAACTCTCTTACACTTATAGAGGGAAGATGAGGAGGAGAAAAGCAAACCTTAAGAGACCTGGTCTAGATGTCCTGCACCCATCACTCAACCTCGCCGTGCCTCTGCTCTGCCATTTTCACAAGGAGTAAGAAGCACATCTCACCTCTCTGAAGAGATCACCGAGCTGGAGGCCTAGGTAATATTTCTTGTGTGGGGTTCATGCCTGGTGGATGGTTGGAGACTTGGTGATCAAGATCCCTTCCAACCCAGACAATTCTAATGATCCTGGATTCGGAATGAATTTGTCATCACCAGTTGTCAGGACACACAAGCACATCTGCCACTACTAGTGCAGCCAGCATTTGTTTGCCATCCCCAACAGTTAGATCCACTCAAAGCGAAAAGCTTCCCACTCTGTAGGCAAAGCAGTTGAAAAAAGCTGAAAGCCTCTGTTTAACTAAAAAAAAGTGGATGTAAGAAACCCAGGCTGGTCCCCATGCTGCTGCCAGGCTGGTACCACTCACTGAGCAATGCTTTGCAGGTATGACAGTGCTGATCTGTCTTCTAGGGTGACACACCACAAGCCATGAAGGTAATTAGCCCATCAGAAATAATTTTCTCCTTTGGTTAATTAGCCAGCTCTGTCCACATGGTCTAAATGGTTTTTCTTCCACTGCAGGACACAATACCTACAAAATCACACACCGGGTTTCCTGCAGCCATCTTCAGCTGCTTCCCCACCACCCTCCCCTGAACAAACTGCTCTAGGCTTGGTCTTCGACACGAAACACCTCCAGAGATATCCCAATGCCTGACATAATCCAGGAAAAGGAGCCACTTCAAAAAAAAAGCAACAAAGAGGATTTCTCATTTCACCACCGTTTTTGCCCAGCATCACAGTGGGGCACTTCAGTGGTTGCTTCTCCCCCAGTTCCCAGTGAGGTGGCAGGTGCACACCCCCAGACTTTGCTCCATTTTCTCAGCTGGGATAGAGGGATGGCACTGGAAGCAAAGACTCTGGGTTGTGAGAAGTTCAAGTACTTGCAGAAAGTGCTCCTCGAGGTGGTCCATCGCTCACGGGACCTGCTCTAGCTTTGTGTAAGGGCCTCAGATACTTTGCTCCAGACTTTGGAAACGCACCTGTGAAGACTTCTGAGCATGAATGATGTTATAGCTTTGCTATAGAGAAAGACTTCAGCCTGTCATCAAGCACATTCCTCAAAAAAAAAAAAAAGCAAACAAAAAAACCACCGAAATTGGACACTAGGCTCAACCACGTTCTTAAACTACATGCCATAAAAGAGGACATTGCTCTTGTGATGTTTTCTTGTCAATTTAAATGAGCATTACTTGAAAAGGGTGATATTAAAACAGTCTTTTAATACTGTAGAGTTCCTAAGAAAATAGAATTAAATAGACGTACATACAAACAAATAGCCCACTTCAGTCCTATAAATATTGAATCCCTATTTTTGAGTGTGTCCATGATGGTTAACTGTGTTACTTACCATTGGACGGCCGCAACAGAAATTCTGGAGCATAGACATTCATCACCAGGCTTCCCACTGGTAACACTCATCATATGCAGCCACATCAGAGGCTTTTCCTTTTTTTAGCCCCCAAAGAAATAAAGTCGATGCCTCCGAGTGGGATTCAGCTGCCCTCCATAAGGCTGGGATCCCATCCAGTCTAGCTGCCTGCATGTCCCAGGCAGCTCTGGATGGGATAAAGGGCAAAGGAACTTCAGCATCAGATGAATCCCTCCTTGCAGGGTCACTGTTCCTACAGACCCATGGACTACTGACCCCTAAGCAAAACCAGGTGGGACAAGTGCAAGGTCATGGGCTTGGGCCAGGGCAATTCCAGGCACAACTACAGGTTGGGCAGAGAATGGATTAAGTCCTGAGGAGAAGGACTTGGGGGTGTTGGTGGATAAGAAGCTCAACATGAGCCGGCAGTGTGTGCTGGCAGCCCAGAGAGTCAACCGTGTCCTGGGCTGCACCAAAAGCTGAATGGCCAGCAGGTTGACGGAGGTGCTTCTGCCCTTCTGCTACACTCTGGTGAGACCCCACCTGGAGCACTGTGTCCAGCTCTGGGGCCCTCAACACAAGAGGAACATGGACCTGTTGGAACAGGTCCAGAGGAGGGCCATGAAGATGATCAGAGGGCACCTCTGCTACAAGGACAGGCTGAGAGAGTTGGGGTTATTCAGCCAGGAGAAGAGATGGCTCTCGGGAGACCTTATAGTGGCCTTTCTATAGACCTAAAGGAGCCTACAGGAAAGATGGAGAGGGGACTCTATCAGGGTGGGTAGTGACAGCCCAAGGGGCAATGGTTTTAAAATGGAAGAGGGGAGATTTATATTAGGTATTAAGAAGAAATTCTTAACTGAGAGGGTTAAGTGAGTGAGTCACTGGAACAGGTTGCCCAGAGAAGCTGTGGCTGCCCCATCCCCGGAGGGGTTCAAGGCCAGGCTGGATGGGCCTTTGAGCAACCTGGTCTGGTGGGAGGTGTCCCTGCCCAGGGCAGGGGGTTGGAACAAGATGATCTTGAAGGTCCCTTCCAACTCTAACCAATCTGTGATTCTGTGACTTTGATTATTCCATGGTCTTTCAGAACTATACAATCCATCCAACTTTCCTTAAGTGCTAATTTACCTAGTTTCAGTGGTGCTACACAATATTCCTCTTCTTAACTCATAACCTACTGGTGTCACTATGAGCAAAACCAAAGTCATCATGACTCTGGGTTTGTTGCATGTAGGAGACAACCCATGGCCAGTGGCTGGAGAATGTCAGGGTTAGGGACCTGAGAGCTGGGAGAGCTAAGGAAGGGAACTCAGTCGTTGAAGGACAACACAGTACAGAAAAGTCATCTTAAAAACAGCAAGTCTGTAATGGTGAAGACCCTTTTCCCCTGCTGAATAACCTGGATGACATCAATTAAATCAAAAAGCCATTATGTGTTGTTTGTAACACCAAATATTAAAACATGATCAAGAAAATAAGAGGTAATTAGAAATGTGTACTGAATGCAAACTTGCACCAACCTCTTCTTCCAAGGATGGGGGCCTAATTTACCATATTATGGCTAAATCATGATTGTGGTAAAATCACTAGCTAATTTAAATGGCCTATTCTTTATATTTAAATTACTCAGCATGGAAAATGAAAAACATGAAAATATAATACTCTATATTTTCAGAGGTGAAATTATTTTTACATGCTCCTATAGAGGACATACTACTATTTTTAAATCACGAGGCTTGATATTGAGTATTTCATATTATGATGGTGCCTTGTAACGATCACAAAATGACTAGGTGCTGCATTCCAATACCGGGTTACTGTGCAGCCTTGCAGAAAAACCCCTCAAATCTCTGTGCATGAAAATTTTATAAATAATTGAGACATTATTTGGAATTACAAGCCTGACACACAGGACCAAATCCATCCCCGGTATAAAAAAAAAAAGAGGAGCCACATCATGTTGTGCTATACATAAGTTTTCTATAAATTAAAGCAGCCATCCCAGGAGGTGCCATAAGCACATGGTTTTTTTTTTTTTAATGCCATTAAACCACTCAAGAACGTACATTTAACAGCGTGCGGGGCTGTGTAAATGATACAGAAGTTGAGCAAAAAAAAAAAATCCCAACAAGCGTAGAGCATTTTTTTGCCCTTTTTTCCCCCCTATGATTACATCTGGCTGTACACTTGCTCCGAGGGCTAACGGGAATTATCTGGTCTGCATCCCGGGTAGTTACGCGGAGCAGCCGGCAGACCGCGAGTCTGCACACAGCATCCCCAGCAGCAACTCCTTCTCCTGCCTCCCTGCCCCCGGGAGCCTTCTTGGGTTATTTATTTATTTTTAAGGAAGGCAGGAGAATTATAATTCAGTGCTGTATTTTTCAGTTCCATTTAATGCTTACAAACCTGAACGGAGCTAGCGGGAATGTTTTGATGGAAGCGTTTTCCCAAGAAAACGTGTGATTTCCTCTGGAGGTTTTCTACAGGGACTTTTTACTCCTTTCCCTATTACCACATTTGTTTTGGATTATGGATTATTATTTTTTTTCACCAACATTTGTCATAAGCCAGTATTTCAGCATTTTAACAACAGCATCATAATTTTCAATTTTAAATAAATAAAATGTTTCGATTCAATCTTCACCATTTATTGTTAAATAAATAAAGGTTTTATTGTTTAAGAAGGCAAAAAAGCGAAAATACTACAAGTTGCTGCAGGACGTAAATTAAGTGGGTTGTGTTTTTTTTCAGTGTGAGTTTTTTGTTTGAGCTTTTCTTTTGCATACTGCATGTACTGTCTGCAAACAAATACCATCAGTGCCATAAAAGAGGCAAAGGGGAAGACTGGAGGATTGAACCAGCACCAGAAGAAGACGTTGACCCTTCCAGGCTGTTTCACTTCTCGCTAATTATAATCGCAGGCTTACACTCTATTAAGTATACAAGAACCACCAGATCCTACCCCTGCAATCATTTTTATCCCTTACTGGTTTCAGTCTTCCCAGTTCATGTAGGAGGATACATCCTATCTGTGGTATTTTAAAAATTTTATGATCACAGAATCACATGGAGTTGGAAGGGACCTCTGGAGATCATCTAGTCCAACCCCCTGCCAAAGCAGGTCCCACAGAAGCGTGTCCAGGGGGGTTTGGAATGTCTCCAGAGAAGGAGACTCCACCACCTCTCTGGGCAGCCTCTGCCAGGGCTCTG
>JAOQGH010000002.1:1055001-1065942 GCA_025769975.1 Gallinago jamesoni | reverse complement strand
CCCTGGAGGGGTTCAAGGCCAGGCTGGATGGGGCTTGGAGCAACCTTGTCCGGTGGGAGGTGTCCCTGCCCAGGGCAAGGGGTTGGAACTTGATGATCTTAAAGGTCCCTTCCAACTCTGACCATTCTGTGATTCTTTGATTCTGGTCCCATTTGTATCAGTGTAAAACAACACTAACACTTGTTTTACCAGTAATTACAGCCTGTTGATTGATCTTTACCTGAGGTGACACTCTACAGGTGTTGAAAAGTAAAACGGGATTCTCATCATGGGAAAAAATAATCACTGATGACAACTACAATACCCATCATTTAGGCTAAAAAGAGAATGTATTGGGAAATCAAAAATAAAAAGTAAAAATAAAAGAACATGTATGAAACATCAAGAAGAAAAGCTCTTCTCTGAACTGACCGTACAGAATGGATTCATTCATTGATAGGTGCTGCCTTATTCTGGCTTGACTTCAGTTTTTTGACTCTGCCTTCCCCACAGACACTAACCCTCTTGCCAGATTCCTTCCCACGGCTGCTTGGTTGGTTATCTTCAGCCAGTTTTACAAAAGAGAAGCACAATCCCCTTCATGCAGGTTATTTCAGGTGCCTTGATTGAAATGCTCCCATGTAAAGAAAAATAGTAATTATTTCTCCCTCTTCCTCATCCTCTGAATCAATGGGAACAGGAGACTCTTACCTTCTTTTCCCTTTTCCCTTCTCCTGGATGTGCATTGCCTCCAATAAAGATTTTCCTTAGGTTAGAGCACAGTTGGTCAATATTAAACTTCTTAAGTATTAAACTCTATCTGCTCCAGGCCTTTCATATGCATTAATAGCATTCACAAGGGATCACGGAGGCTAGATTGTGGCTATTAAAATAATTCATTACAAGAAGTATTTTTTAAAAAAAATCTTAACTTGGCCTCCTCTCTGCTGAAAGATGAGAAAGACTATTTTTTCTTGTTAAAGGGCAAAAGAAAAGTGACAGTTTGATACCGTGGCGCATCATTTCAGTTCTGCTTCGGTGCCTGCCTGTGCACCGTGGTGTGGTGAGAGCACCTCCTCACGCTCAGCTGCCTGCAGACAGAAGCCTCCCTCCAGATCTCCTCAAGTGTCCCCAGCACAAAGGGAATTTAAAGCAACGCGGTAGAAACGAAAAATAGACAAGATTTTGTGTGATTTCCAAAGCTGAAACACTTCTTTTTTTCTTTTTTTTTTCTTTTTTTAACATGCAAGGCTTCTGAAATACCAAAACCTCTGTATTTGCAGGCTGTCTTCACACTTCACGCATGAGTATGCCAGGACCTCGTGAGAGCTCCCGTGGGCACACCGGGTGCCCTCACCGTCTGCGCCCTCGCGAGCGGCTTCTCACGTAAAACCATCCCTGAATCCTTCCCACCCCTGACCAAAGAAATACAACAGCTTTTTCCTCCTTTTTTACCTTGAGGCCACCCCTTAAATTGCTTCCTCACATCTTATTTACTCTCCGGTTTGCATCCCGGAGGCTGCTGCCACCCTCTCCCGCTGCGGGAACTCCTTAAGGCTCTTCCCCGCTGTGTCCCCTTCCACGCCGACCACCCGGCTCCCACCCGCTGTTGTTCCCTCTTGCTCTTACCCCGGGGGGGGGCGGGGGGCTCGGCTAATCCTCGGCAGCCCCATTAACTGCACCCCGTTGGCAGAGGCAGGGGTTCCTAGTACTTTGCATGAATGACAGCCTGGGACGGGGCACTCACTCCCCGCACCCCAATTTCTCGTTAAGGGTGAGAAACCCAAGCTGAGAAACGCAAAGCTAGTGGTGGGTTGGGTGGCTTTCTAAAATGCCTGTTTTCCCCCCGTGTTGGCTATAACACAGGATTTATCTAAACAAAATGCAAGAGACTAAAGCTTCAGTCTTGCAAAAGTCTCCCAAGTCATCTCAGCCTTCCCCACCGATGCTCCAGGTGTAACCCCCTGTAGCTCCACGTAGAGCAGTGAATTTAACATGACCTTCAGAGAGCCGAGGGCTAAGCTGTACTTCAATATCATTTTTTTAAAAAAACAACAAACAAAAGAACTGAAAGGGCCAGTCTATATAATTTTTTTTCTTTGTTGCACACAAATATGAATTCATTCTTCATTCTGAGGATCAGTGAGGACTCCTGTAACATCATTAAACCTCCCTGCACCAATCATGCTCAAAGTTGAGTTGATTTTCTGCCTGTTTGACATCACTCTTGCCTATCTTTTTGCTCCCAGTTAAGAAAAAAGGATAATTTTAACCCTCACTGTGGACTCAGGGTGGCTGTAGACTTCAGCCAAGAATGAAACATGGGGAGGTCTGCTCTGAAAGATCCCTCATGGTTTCCAGGTCCTCTCTTCAAAGCTGGACCCTTCTTGTGACATGGAAAGAGTCTGGCCTCGTACGCTTCCCAGCTAAAATCACCACAGGATAGATGTGCTCTAATGCAGGTCAGTCACTCAATCCTCCCTCTCTGAGCAGACCGGGGGGGTTCACACAGCGTAGGGTGACACAAGGAACGGTGCATCTTGAGACAGAAAGGAAGATCCGACTTGACAGCTCTGAAAATTGGAGTAACATGGTGGGTGGCATGCGATCCGCCTCGCCTGAGTTACGCTAACAGGAGAGAGAGGGCTGAAAAATGTCAGGTGTGAATGTTTGGGAAGAAAGAAAAGGTTCAGAGCTTTCCACAGACAGGATTCAGGAAGCCAGCTCAGCTCCAAAACAGCCAAATTATGTGTCTCCCTGGTTCTACTCTTCCCTGGGTTCCTTATTAGGGTCCGTGGGGCACGGTGGGGGAAGGTGAGTTGCTTTTCAAGTTTTGTCATCTCATCTACATCTCTTGGGAGATGCTGTTTGCATGTTTTCAGCCTTCCTGGCTCCATCCAGCAGACCATAATTTGGTCATAAGCTGTCTGGTCAGCATGTTTGATCTTGGTCCACCTGGACCTGGCAGGGGGTTGGACTAGATGATCTCCTGAGGTCCCTTCCAACCCCATGTGATTCTGTGATCTGTGATCTGTTGTGTGTCAGCCTGGACAGCAACAGTCAAACTAAAACTGGGGTAACTCGGCAGAAGTCTTGGTTGCCTCAGACAGAACCTGATCATGACATAATGGTCCAGCTTGCTCCCCCTAGAATCACTCCCTGGACTATCTTTGACTCCTAAAAGTGGGTGATGGCCAGATCTTGTTGTTGTGAACACCCTCCAAGACAAAGCCTTCAACGTTTTGGACTGGACACCCATCCTAGTAGGGATGGTCCTTTCCATTTTGGCCTTGAGCAACATCTTGGGATGAAAAGGACACCGCTCTAGATGGTCTCCTGGTTTGAACCACTTCCTCTATTCTTATATTTAGCTTTGCATTGAGAAGACATGCATTTATTTGCCTTATGGAAATAATTCTCCTTTCCCTCTTTCTCTGCTCTTTCTCTGTTCACTTTGCCTACATTCCAGTGCCCTGCAGAAGTTGTCTTCTTTAAGCCAAAGCTCATTTGTCCGATTTAGTCAGATGAAAAATTTTTAATGTACGTATTTAACCAACTTTGGTCTCCAACTCCATTTTTCCAAAGTATCTCCCACCTTTGCCTCACTCTCCTAATTTATCTCCCACTTCTACCCAGAATAATTTCACCCTGAAAGGCACTGCGGGAAACGTGAAATCGCAGGTAATCTTTCAATCTTTCAAAGACACAGTCATTTAATGAACTGCCATGCATTTTTGTATTTGTTTTCTTCTCGCTGACAAACAGCTGCTATGAAATGCAAAACCTTCACCCTGAAGCCATCACGCTGCTCACACTGACCAGATTCAGTACCTCTGGCCACAATTAAATACGTGGCTACACACAAAAAGACTTTACCAGCCTAATTTCCCACACGTATAAGCCCCGAGTGCATAAACTCCCATTTCTTAGACGTACTCGTCTCAGTTCTGCCACGTCTGTCCAGATCAAACCTTCCCACTCAGGCCAATTTGGAGCTGGATAAAATTGTCATCAAGACTCAGGATCAAGCTACGACAAACTGTAAAGGCTGAAGAACAGGCATTTTTCCACCTATATTAAACTTTTTGAAATTAAGTTAAAAGCTCAGGCTAACAAGATACTTCAATTTTCTTTCTATTAGTACAATTGAATTTTTATTTATAAGATTGAAGATTGTGTGTATATGTGTGAACTTCCTTTACGTTTCCACTTCTCAAAGTAGATCCTGCCTCTGAGGCGACACAGAGTATTCAACATTTTTTCTCCTGATCTGTTCCAGGGTCTTGGATGAATCAGAGTTTACACAATGAACCAGAACGAGGCCTCTTTTTATGGAACATTTAGGAAGCTTTTTTTTGTAAAAAAATGCAATATTTATTCTTCCAAGGTATTCTGGTCTTTTTAAAGAGTGGATATTTTGACCCCCTCCTTAAAACTTTTATGATTTAGCAGGAAATTATTACACTTGCCACAGCATAAGGCTTTCCCCCATCTTTTATTTCCTGGACAAGTTTATTTTATAAATAACTCCTTAGATGAAATATTGTGATCTTGCTTGAAAGGAATTATTTTTAGTACAGACTTGAGAAGAAAATAACTATAATGTTATAACAACGAGCATTGCGGTGAGGTGTACAGCTGATTTTAGCACAGCTGTAACCCCCCCTGCAGAATGATGCTTTTTCTTGCTCGTGTAAGTAAATATATCCAATGATAGAAAGGACTCCATTGGGTGAAAACTAAAGACAAAATGTTCCCCAAAAAACCCTATGCCATCAGATGTCGCCGAATCTACAGAACAATGTTATATTTTAATTTTTTTACTGTTAGCTGCATGACGGACTAGCTTGACTTAGCATTGTTTCAAACGCGTAACGAGCTACTGAAAATTTGTGTTTCAGAGGGAATTTGTCATTCAGCACAGACACAGGAATCACAAAATAGTCTGGGCTTTCCATTCCCTACTAGAAGCAGATGCTGCTGGGGAATCAGGCCACCTTTTGATCACCTCAAGGCTCACCCGTTGACTTTACCAGTTGCAGAAAGGGACACACAGACCGATTCCTCACAAATACTATGAAAAAGAGGATGTTCACTTGCTCCTTTCTCCAGTATATTGCAGTTGATTTTCAGAAGTCAGAAGAGTAATCTCAAGTTTTATATGCCCATAAAACCTATGTACTACTACTCCTTGGAGCAAACCAGGGGACAGCCTTCTGGCCCAGAACCCATTAGGAAGCTATACCTGGATTTCTTAACCAGGAAATATACTTTTTAATGGTTTTCTTATGGTATTCAGAAGAAAGGACTGGACGATACACACTCTGGACATAAAAGGGTGAAACTAAGGGAGGAGTAGCTGACCTGTGTTATCGATACGTTCCTTCTGTGGAAAAACATGGTCAAAACCTCAACACTGGTTGTGGGGGGGTATTTCCCCCAACGACTACAAGGAGCACCAGTGATACCAGGGCTCAGACTGCATGTATTTTCAGCAAGATAAATGAGAACATATGAGTAGTCTTATTTCTCCTCCTAAAGCTTAACTCCTATTATATTTTATTCATAGGTGAAAATAAGTTATTGAAGACAATGGTCATTACGTTATAGTGATTAATGACAAGTTTAGAAAGGGTAACTTTTTCCTAACAACGACAGCAGAAAATAATGCTGTCCAACCCCACTGATTTTTCTATGAACAGGTAACATTTAAACCTTTGTTTCTATTTCATTTGGCTTCTTAACAAGAACATTTTCACTCACTTATTAATATAAGGTGAAAAAAAGAAATGGACATACTCCTTGTTTTCAAGATTTAACCTATTTTTTCCTTAAAAAAGATTTAGAAGGAAAGCCTCCTTAAAAATGAACATTTGATGTAATACATTGAATTTAATTTGATCTTGAGAGAGCTGTTGATGCGCAGAGCCCAAATGGAAGACACAAAGGGTAGGTACCATTTTGCCATGACCTTCCTCCAGCTGTCTGCCCCACGCTACAATTGTTTCTTAGGAAGAAATCTTTTCCTAAGTTCAAACTGTAAGATTTAAAGAAAAAAAATACTTGTTTGCCTTAGGCCTTTCTAATGAGCATTAATAGGCAGCTCCACACACCATAATGGGCTGTGTCCAGGAAGCTCAGACACAGTGTGAGAAAAAGTTTCTTGGTTTCTTCCTCACACTATTTGCTTTAAATTTAATGCCAGGCAGGCTCTGTGGAACCTGCATCTAAATTATTCTTGACAATCTTCTAGAAAATCTCTATTAAAGCTCAAAGCTTACGAGCTTAATGTGTTCATAGTTTCAGCCTTGAAAGAGAGCCAGAAACTCTAACCCCCAGAACTGATCTTGTATTCATTTTTCGGTTTCATTCACACACAAGAAAGGCCAATGCTTGTTAATGTTTGAATTTATGACTTTTTAAACCCCTTCAGTATGGCAATGGGTTTTGTTTTCTCTCCTGAGTTTGCTTGTTAATACCCATGAACTGAGGCACCTGGAAAAAGCTAGACTTTGATGTCAATCTCTGAGCAGCAGAACATCTCCACTGAGCTCCTGGTCCTCTCCAGGGAAACACCTTGTCCTTATCAGAGATCGTGCCACTTGAGCAATTATTTTAGTTTCATTATTTTATTATTATTATTACTTTTTTCCTGACTGAAAATAATTGCAACTGAAACTCCTGGCCGCAAGGAGAGGCCAGTAGGTGGGATGTCAACCCAGTCAAGAACCAGTGCAGGGAGTTGGACAGGTCTCTACTCCCATATCCAAGTGACTAAGGGTGCCTGAGCTTTCAGTGGTTCCTCACCCATGTTTCTGGTTGAGCTGTGGTTCATCCACACTCATGTTCAGGGTATTTGTCCCACAGATCACCTTCCTGGTTCCACCTGCCCTGCCCCATCCCTAAAACCTTGCCCAATTTTTGACTGCCCAACAATATCATCACAGACATAGCACATATACATATTTATATATTATTATATATATAATATACTAGATAATACTTATTATTATTGTTGTTATTAATTTTCTAAGTCTTTCTCCTCCATTATTAACTGGAAAAAAACTAATTTAAAGTTGAATGAAAACAGGCTGATCCTTGAGTTTACATTACTGAATGCCTAACTGACTCTACTGTGCACATTTTTCTAATTTTAAATGTCTTCTGTTTGAAAACATATAAAAAAGCAGGTCAGAAACACAAGCAGATCAAGCACGGGACATGGTAGGATAAAAATCAGTGTGCCTGCATTAGGGAGACCTGGTATCTCTGACATGGCTGTGTGGGATTAATTTTTCAGGCAAAACATCCTTTTTAAGGGGGTGTATCATTACTCAGGTCACCAGTTTGCACTAGACCTTACAACAGCGCCTTTCCCCAAAAACCTCTCTTTGGAAAAAAGAAGCAACCTTTGGAAATGAAGCCAAGCATTTCCCTATGCTGAAAATTAGCCACTTCCAAAAGATTAAAGAAAGCAATCAAGCCCAGCTTCCCCATGGAGAGAAGTGAACAAGAGGCCAAATCTGAAGGATTTTGACCCCATCCCCATCCACCACCAAGAGAAATGGTCTCTCAGGCATAATTTTACCCCCGGTGTCTGTCCTGGGGGGAAATGACACAGCAGGGAGCATTTTTGACCTGGGACAAGCCAGTAACTTCTTTGTAATGATGGGATCACGTTGACTTAGTGATCTTTTTCTCTAGGATTTGGTGATGTTATGTTTCTATTTGGGATTATTTTGCTGACAAAGCCTGTCCCTCACTGCTGTGGCATGTTGAATTATTGGGATATTTACTCCAGTAAGGAACATTTGTTCCAGTTTGAGACAGCAGCACAAACCGAAGGAAAGTTTGAGAGTCAAATGTAAGGAGTGAAAGACTTGGCTTTATGTCTCTCCTGTTCCTCCTCTAAGCTGTATTTACTGGAGCCTACAGCTTTTGCTTCTCTAGAAAAATGCATTTTACCTCTAGAAGCATAAGAACACACTTGGAATAGACTTGCTTCTATTATAGTTTACAACCCAGATTCTTTTTCTAGGGGTGGTGGGTTGTTTTGGGTTTTTTTGTTTTAACGGGTATTTTCTTTAATAAGAGACACGTCAAATTACTCAAAGCTTTTTCTCTTACACCTCGGCTGCGTGACTCTTCACCAACGAATTACTCACAACAGGAATGAAACTAAACTGCAGCAAGATTCCTCCTGGGGCTGGAGGATATGGCTTACAGATGGTTAAATAGCAAAGGAAAAAAAAAAAAAAGAGGGAGAGATGAGAATGAAACAAAACAAATACTGCACTCACAAAAATAGGTCAGAAGATGAGTACGGCGGTTTCACTGTACTTTTTGATAAAGTAAACAAGTGTCATACCTTTTTAAAAATTCCATATACTCAGTATGCTTGATGAGGCCTGTCCTCATCATTATCGTTTGAAAACATTGCCGATCAATAGCCCAAAGTTTCACATTTACGAGAGCTGGAAAAAAAAACAAGACAAGGGGAAAATGTAATTAGCAAAATGTCAAAATTTGAAAAACCTGTTGTGACTTCTGAGGAAAATGAATTCATTCATGAGAAAGCATGGAAATGGGTACACACCTCAGAACAGTAACATAAAACTCATCTGCTGGACAATGGGCTAAGCATGCACTGAAACAATTCAAAGTATCTGAAATTTTAGTTGTAGACGTGGGCTTTTGGAAAGATGGCTTAAAAGCAGCTGTGAGATGAGAAGAAATCAATGCAGGCTGAAAGGAAGCAAGAAATAGGGGGGGCAGCTCATCATATCCCGGGACACGTCCTCGCCCAGGACACCGAGTGAGCCGGGGGAATTTTTAGTGCTTTATCCTATTTCAGAGCCAGTGAAGTTCATTTACGTGTCATCCTACCCCCAAAGTACGTGACAAATATCTCCTTGACCTTGAGAGGTTTTTCCAGAACAGAGTCCTGTCCCATCCTAAGGACTGAACATGTACCAACTCTGGTTGTTTTGAATAATATTTTTCCAAGTTTAGTTTTCCGGTCTCTGATAACTTTCAAGACATCGATGTTTTGAAACATCCTCCCCACCATACACTACACCAGATATTTCAGAAGCAAATTCCCATTTTAAAACCAAACATAACAGATCCCCACTGCATAAGGTACAGGTGCTCGAAGAAAACAGGAACATGTGAATTAGGTGGGCAGAACCCCACAGGGTCCAGATTTTCATCTTAGATGTGGTTTAGACGTTTGCATTAACTGCAAATGTCTGCATACATGTGGTTTCTAATAGAGTTTCTCCTTAGAGAAACATTTTAATTAAACAAAATTACTCTAAAGACCTCTGTACATATATTTATTTTTTTTCACAGAGTCATTGCAATAAATTTCATCCCCATATCCCTTTTCACTACAGGAAACATAAATAAGCAAAATGACTTTTAGCAAATTATTTATGAATTTTCTCATGAATAAAACCCCAAGAAATGACTTTGCTTTTATTTGCTGGTCCTTTACTTTGCAAACACTCTGGCTAACGCATCTTTATCCCTAACTGCATTTGTAGGATGCAAAGCCTTCAAAGTGCAAATTCAACGTTTTCTTCTCAAATCGCATTGCAGATCTAAGGGAATGCACAGAATCATAGAATGGTTAGAGTTGGAAGGGACCCTGAAGACCATCGAGTTCCAAAGCCTCTTCTCATTTTCAAGACAGAAACTCCATTTTGAGAAAAGTTTTTAGTTTTATAATCAAACTAATGGGAAAGAATGACCTATAGCTTTAGTGTGAGAGGTTTCTGTAAAAAAAATGTCTTTCACTTTGTTCAGAGTGGAAGAGACAATTAATATGAACGGGTTACCTATTTTTCTTGTTTTTTTACTGTCTTTTGCAAAATAGGGGTTTTAATTGATTTTTAGATGAGCTCTACCCTAGAGGAAAAAAAAAATGATACTATTTAACAGGGTCCAGGGGGAAACTCAATGAAAAGGACAGTATCCTGCTGTACTGGCTGCTGCTGATGAAGGTTGGTTGGTATTAAGTTAAGAAAACATCAGAAAAATCCCAGTAAATTCACTAAGAGCAGGAAAATCCTGTAAAGGTGCTTTCTGTCCAGGTGAACAAGTGGAGGTGATTTCAGCCAACCTGGCCGTTTCGGGATGGTTTGTATTGTGTGATGTAGGATTGTCACACAAGGCAAAAAGGTGACTTAGTCACAAATCAAAAGTCATTTATCAAAACCACTGATAACTGAATATTAAAAAAAAATGTGGTAAATGGAAAAATAATGAATTAAATACAGTTTGTCTCGTTGTTTTTTTGTCTGGAATAAAATATCCACCAGCATCCCAGTGCCCTATCATGAACACATACCATGAATGCATTTAATAGTTCACTGAAAGTATTTTTACCAAAGTATAGCCATCCTTTAGAGTAAAATCCAAGTTTTCACCCATACTTCTTCCATACAGTCTTTATAGCACAGGCATCACCATTAAGCTGAGTAAATTCAGAAGACAGCAAATATGTAAATTTACCTTTTTTTCCTATTGTGCCCTGTAATTCTGAAAGACAGAGCGTCCTTCCTTTAAATAACCCTATCTGCTGTGCTTCCCACTGTATTTTAATGGAATCATCATCTTATGCAAACAAGTAGCTCTGAAAAACAAAAGGTTTCATCCCGATACCAGTCTTGGCCAGCAGGTCCCTAATGGGGAACAGGCATCTAAGTCCAAATTCCTGATCGAGTCCATCACAGCATTCAAGAGCACGCTCTCCGAATGGCACGGTCCCCATCCTTCGACCGTCACATATATTAGAAACACAGAATCATAGAATCATCTAGGTTGGAAGGGACCTTCAAGATGATCTAATCCAACCATCAACCTAACTGACAAAAAAACCCCATCACTAAACCATGTCTCTAAGCACTAGGTCAACCCAGCTTTTCAATCCCTCCAGGGATGGGGCCTCAACCCCTT
>JAOQGH010000002.1:1030413-1050265 GCA_025769975.1 Gallinago jamesoni | reverse complement strand
CCTGCTTTGGCAGGGGGGTTGGACTGGATGATCTCTAGAGGTCCCTTCCAACTCTGACAATTCCATGATTCCATGAATATTATTTGTTATATGCGTTACATATGTTATCTATCTAACATATCATATCTAACATATCTATTATGGGGGAAGTTCTTTGGATCCAGCTGCTAGCACAGATTTTAAGGGCGGGTTGCTTTTCTGCAAAGCCAGCTCATTCACAAAAGGTCCTTTTAACCACAGCCAGTACAGCACAGCTTTATCTGAAAAACATTCAAAGATGCTTTAAATGCTTCAAATCAGAGCAACCGCCAGAACTGCACCTAGATAGGTGTGTTATTTCAAAATGAAATGCCATACCTGTATGGCCCCGCAATCCTTTAGCACCTTCCCAAGTTTTTACATGCTTAGTGACGCCTTTCCAAGTTTTCTAGGGATTGTGGAGTGAATCATCCTCAGCTCAGGCGCTTGCTGACGGCATTATCAGAACCTGAAACTTCCTATTGCCTTGCATTGTAGCCAGAATTCATCCCCTCGCTTTTGCTTTTGTGCTATTTTATTCAAATATCTGCTTGTTTATCTGCCCAGGAAAGCCTTAGGCAAGGGAAGAGCAGCACCTTCATGTCCTTAGGGCTTTTTTTGCAGCAATGAGATGTAAAATTTCCACTCAAATTGAACCATCCTCCCATTTGAGTTTAATTTTGCAGGGATTATTGTGCAAATTACCGTCGTGGAGAACACAGTCATTTCCAGTTATTTGTGCTTCGTCGTGTGTATCGTATATGATGATGATGAAAAGCACATTTAACGAAGCAGAAAGAGCAGACGGAATTGCTTTACCCTTCCAGACACCCCCTGAAACGTGAAGCCCAGCAGACTCCACTTTATCCATCCATCCATCCATCCATCCATCCATCCATCCATCCATCCATCCATCCATCCATCCATCCACCCCCGACACAGAAGGGATGGAATTAACAGCTGGAGCAAGAATGAATTTCTCTGTTCTCAGATGTTTCTGTTTTAAGTTTCTAACAACGATGGCTCGGGGACAATGACGACTTCATCCCAAAGCTACCCATTTTCTCAACAGGTTCTTTCCTGTGACTCCCCAGGGAGATACTATCTTACTATACTATAATTTTATCTTTGGCCAAGGACAGATGCAACATTCAAGCAGAGACAGAAAAATATTTAAATTCCCAGGAATACTGGGAGAGCATATATCCATGTGCTCCTAAACAGGGACAGTTTGTTAGGAACAATGTTTAACAATAATAAATGAAAACATATCCACAGAAACAGCAGAAAATATTAATTTCTTTTTAATTCTTGGGCCAGAGCTGTGGTTTTTCCTGATCCAGAGAGCGGGACAGGCATTGAGCAGAATTAAGAAGAAAAAAAAGTGAAAAAATTTCCAGTAGGCCTCATACTGATCCAAGAATTAGGATGCTGTGGGATTAGGATTAGAGTACAACGCTCTTGGATGCCCAGAGCTCGGGGCAGGGTTATTATTCTCAGTGCTGGCATTACGACAGGGAATTTTTGGGATGTGGTGGCAGAGTGGCAGAGCACACAACTGCTCTTCGGAGGCAACAACTGCACCTCGAGCTCTTTTCGGGCCATTCCTTATCTGGGTTTGCATGATTTTTCAATCATAAAGAGGCTCTGCTTTGCCATGGATACTCCATGAAGGGCACCGCGCTCAACCTACCCCAGCCTTCGCCCCCTCACACGCCGAGGAGGGGAGGTAAGAAAATCCCCAGCACTTTGGCACGATGGCACCCAAGTGTCCACAGCAAGAGAGGCTCTTGCATGTGTATCCTCTGGGATTATCTGTCACTAAAGAGAGCTGGTGATCCCGAGACACCTCCCAGGAGGATGCTGCGTCCATGCGTCCCACCTCTATCCCACCTCCCAAGCCTCCTGGCAGGTGAAGATGGATGCTCACCTACACGTGGTGTAGACAAAGGTAGAATAATCTCTGCATGAGCAAGAAGCCCTTTTTTTAAAAAAAAAATCCAACAAAACAAAGCCAACAAAAAACTAAACACTGTTTGCACTTTCATAGTACTCAAAAGTGCAAGCTGGTCTTGAATCACAGTCTGGAATCAAGGTTGCAGCAGAGTTACAAAATCGGGTATTTTTTTCATAGTAAATGGATGAAACATTCCAAAGCAGACTAATAGGCAAGTCTCAGAATTGCATTACTTTCTAAAGACCTGGTTTGGGCTGCTGTTTAAGCACTGGTCTCAGTGAGGACTAACAACACCTTCAGGTTGTGTGGGAAGGAAACAAGGACACGACTCCATGAAAAGTTCTCCGGATCGCTTGGCTTTCGCTACAATAAACAATGAAGACCTCAGTCACCTCAAGGAACTGTAGACACTTTCCATAGGAATGAAACATCTGGATAACATCAGAGATGACTAAGAAAAGAAACTGATGGAAATGGTTATTAACAAAACCTGCTCTTTTTCACCGGAATAAAATCACCTCTAGTATTAAGAAGTCAGTGAACCAAATTTTAAGGGTAGTAAAATTCACCATGAAGCCATCCAAGGAAAAACTGAGGCAAACACAATGAAACACCGCAGGTTTACTGTGGAAATGACTCAGTGGAAATTATGGTGACACTTTCTGTTCATCTTTAGTAAGAAATCAGTAAACAGAATAACACCATTGATATTTAATTAGGATTAACAGAATTCACTACTGGTTTTACTGTGGTTTTGGTAGGCTACACTGGAGAGTGTGGACTGACTCCATCTCCCACTGAAGTGACTGGGCTCTGTGCAGTCAGCAAAATGATCCATTTAAAACAAAAATTAAAAAAGGTTCAATTCTCCCCACTGCCCATGTTATGGTGTTATTATTCTTTGAAGGAAGGGATGCACTTGGTGTTTGAAGGACATCAAGGGAAGACCCTTCCCATTCGTGGTATGGGCTGTCCCTGCTGTTCGTATGTGTGATTCAGAGGAAGAGCCGGTCCTACCCCAAGCTTCACCCATGTCAACCCCAGGGAGGTCTTGCCCCTTTGATTCTTTTGCTATGGGCAACTCCCCCTGTGAAAATCCTGTATCACAGCAGGAGAGGAAATTAATACATAGGAAGAAATGGCAACTGGAGTTTAGCTGACTCGTGCGAGCCCCGAGGTCCTTGCAAAGCCTCAAGCCAAACGTTGGTTGGCTTCAATGGAGAGGATTTCATCCTTATTCCTCCATCATACAGCTTACAACCTAAAGTACCCTTACACTTCAGATCTATCAGTGTGCTAAGAACAATAATCTGTATTAGATACTAAGTACAATACCAGGACTTTTCTTGCCAGAAGAGTGAATTGAGTAATCCAGCCTTCTGCCCTAACAACCACCTTCACCTGACACTTCAAAGAAAACTACAAGTCTCCAAATGAATTATTCAGGTCTCAAAAACCCCAGCCTGGATGTTTTTATTAATTTAAGGCCCATGGCATTTGGCTGAGAGCATACATTGTCATTTGTTTTTATTTAACATAATTCCCAATCTTCCCACTTCCCCAAAAAATATCTCAGTCCTCTTCAGAAGACTCATAACTTCTTGGCCTTAATGAGAAGCCACGGCAAGGAGTAATTGAGCATTAGCAAAGTCATTAATTGTACCAGGTTTTCTTCCTTGGAATTTCAAAACATCCACATCATCTCTACTTCAGAACCTGCTAATTAGATGTCCTAATATGCTCTTTTTAAGCTAACTGCTATTTTACATAACCGTTACTATGCCAACTCTCACCTTCTGTATGAATGTAGTTCTACTCTTCTTACACTTCTACGATACAGAAGTTTTTCTAGGTTTTTAATTAAACTTACCTTGTATGAGCAAGAGCTCATAAACTACTTAAGAACTTGTATTCATTATAGTATTGAACATGCATATAAAAGAAGAAAGCTGAGACAGTTTAGGAAGTAGTTTAGGAAGAATCTACTCAAAACAATTTGAGAGCCACAAAAAATACTCTCAAGTACTATTTTGAGTTTGATGGAAAGTGCTGTGTGTTAGCTGACATTAATGGAAAACCAACAAGGGTCTAACGCAGGTCAGAAGCCTAACATTTAGTTGCTCAAACAACTAAGTCAATGTAACGAACACAAGAAAGGTGGAAGTAAAATGTCTTCAATTATTTGTGAAAGAAAAAGGAGAAAATAACCCAGGCCTTTCATCGGGGTGTGAGATTCAGCCTGGGATGCATCACCACGATCATGAAAGCATTGCCAAGAAACCTTGTGTCTAAGAGTAATGAGCAAAGTAATATATTCACATTTTAAAGAGACCTACAAATGAGTTCTAGCTCATTGCCTAAAGGACACCCAAGAACAAGGAAACTGAATATACCCAATTAAAGGAGGTATCTTAACACTGTCCTAATTTGGAAGGGCACTGATAAATGAAGAAGCCAGATTGAGGGACAAAGCAATGGTAAAAATAATAATAATGAGACGAGGCATCTCAGAGAGAGTCCCCAATGTGGAAACCAGTCTCCTGTGATGGGGCAGCACCAGGGGGCTGAATTTGGGGAAGGGAGCTCTGCTGCTAGCAGACAAAAATGGGCCAGAAGAACTGGATGTGACTTTGTGATATTAGGGCAAAAAGACAAAAGGTGTTAAAAGCAGAGGAAAATCCCAGGCGGCAACACTTGGGCTCCTGGAGCCCGACCAGGAACGCTGCCGGGAGCCTCATGGAAGAATCTGTAAATACGTCCCGCAAGTTGTTCCGTTTCTTGAAGCTGCCAAGGCTGGACAAGCATCCCTTTCATGGGGGGAGCCCGTGAAAGAGCCTCTTTCATGCTTCTTGGTCGAAAAATATACACGTTTTGGTGTTCACCCTGAAAAATGCTCTTGGGAAGCAGAGCTGCTCGGCGGGTCGGTAAAAAAACAAACACAACGAGCGGGTACAAACCCATAAACCGACAGGGCAGAGCCTGGGGCTCAATTTCAGGATGAGCTGCACAAGTTTAGAACGAGTTTGATTACTCATAGAGGATAAAGTTTTAAATGAACGATTAAGCCAACATCCTAAAGAGATGTATGCTTGAGAATTGGAATGGGGCTGAGTATTTCAGGAATGATGGGGAAATACAAAAAGCTATTTTACACTCCATTCAAAAGAAAATGCCACTTTAGGGATACAGGGCTGTCAGATAATGTCTGCGTGTTAAAATAATAAAAAGAAGCACACGTAATGCCTGTTCTAAAAAGAAAGTTGAAGCACATAATAAGCAATTACTATGGCCCACAACATTTGTGAAAGCTATAAAGTGGTATATTGATATCAGTGGAACAGATGAGAGGGAAACATCTCTGACACTGCTGGTAGAAAGCTTTGCTAATTCTTCAGCTCTTCTGAAGTCACTGATTCTCATGCCCATCTCCATCTCAAAAATAAGCATTGGCTCTTTCATTGCTCTATGAGCACCCAAAGTAGTGCTAACACCTAAAGCCAGGTTGGAAGTTATCCTCTTCCTTCCATAGGGTCATCCCTAGACCTCCAGCAGCCACAGAAAAAGGGGGAAAAGATGGTTTGAATGTTTAACTTCCTAGCAAGCCACAAAGTGATGAGATCCTTTTCTCCACCATTATTCCAGGGACTATCACTGAGCTCTGCGACAGACCTTGATACTAAAAGACCTAAAATGAGCAGGAGTTTCAGCTTCATCGACTGATCTATTTTTTTTTTCCTAAAGGACAACATCCTACAGGTCCAAGAAATCTATTTTCCACCCTGAGTTATGAAGAACAGTTTTGTAAGGAAGATTTTTTTTTTTTTCCAAAGAGCTGTTTGCATTTAGCAAAATCAATGATACTTTTTAGAAAGTATCAAACCATTATTTTCGTGCTTCCCCTCCCAGCCCTGGGTGCTACCTGACTACTCAGCTACAAAAGTAGCTCCTACAGCCCTGAAGCTTATTCAACCAGAGAGATCAGCAGGAAGCCATGTGGAAATCCATTTACACAGTCAGATGCTCTCACTTATAATTCTGCACCGCGGGACGCTTTAATTCATGAATAACAACAATAAGAAGGAGAAAAGTGCCATATATGCCTTCACGAGGTGTAACTAATTGACTAGGGACATCTTTCTGGCAAGACTTTCTTTATTGATTGAAAAGCCTAATTAGAGCAGCATGTATGGAATAGATGAGTAGGTTTTTTTTTTTTAAATTTATGTAACAAGTACCGAAATGTCTCTGTGCTAACTTTCTCAGCCCTGGAATGTATAAAAACTCGTTACAGACCCAGTGGGCAGAGTTTGCTGCAGGAGCTAATGGGATCCCCAGGGTCCCACTCACGTTTCCCAGATCTCCCCTTCCAGCACAGCCGCCCCGGGATGCATCCCATGGACGGATCCGTGAGCAGCACTTCTGTACATTTGGCTCCAGAGTTTCATACAATAGAATCCTAGAATCCTTCAGGGTGGAAAAGACCCTTGGGACCATCGAGTCCAACCATCAACCCTACTCTACAAAGTTCTCCCTTACACCACATCCCCCATCACCACATCTAACATCCCTTCCAAAAGGAGGATGACACTACCAGCTTTTAGAGCTGCTTTGTAGCTTTCATGGAAGGGGTTTTGTCCTATACTTTTACATTTGAGTCAGCTCAAGTCCGTGTCTGGAATTTATTTTGCTACTGATGCTCGTAGCTGAGGCTTTTCCTATGCCAACTTGGAATGTACTGGGAAACGATGGCACAAAAAACAGAAATGCAAAGGAAAAGCAAAACCACGTCTGTCTGCATGAAAGCAAAGTAATGTAAAGAATTTGTCCTTCATGCCAAGGCAGGGTGAGCAGAGAGGCTCCTGCTTAGACTTATTGCTGTAACACCCAGGGGCAGCTGAGTTTGTTCTTTGCCCCTTGGAGGGTCAGAAACGGGAAAGCGTAGAGGGGTCCCCCCTGCAGGGAGGAGGGGACAGGAGAGGTGACCCAAACCTGACCAACAGGGTATTCCATCCCATCTGCCCCATGCTCAGTGGGAAAGCAGATGATTCTATGATTCTATGAGATGCCTGCATGGCAAAGGAGAGAAGACCCAAAGGCAGGCACTGGTGGTGCAATATGAGTAACACTAGGGATAAAGACGAGTACTGAGAAGCCCTGGTTGTGCTGTGCAGAAGCAACCAAATTACGTGGCAAGATTAATATTGATTACGTGGCAAGATTAATATTGATTACGCGGCAAGATAGTATAGTTCTAACACTCCATCTGAGATTGAAGCCATGACTCAAGTACTCTTCTTCCCTTTCTTTACATCTCCTTTTCTGGACTTCCAGTGGCTGCAACTTGGTTCTCCTCCTCGTTGACTCTGACACCTTCAAGCCGTTCAGAGCTGAGCCATGGGAAGAGCACACCGACCCCCAGCAGCGTTCGGCTGGGGGAAAAGAAATCCAGCGACCCCCCAAGCTAACGCAAAGCAGCCACCAGTAACCCCCATGGCCACAGACCAGTAGAACACTCAACGAGGGCTGGGCGAGGACCTTTCTGCTCTCACAGAGAAGAGGCTGTGCTTTGAGAGCTATGCAAATCCCCGTAATTCACTCCGTCTCTATAGTTTTTCCCTGAAATTTTAATTATTATATAATTACAGGGGAACGTTCCTATCGGTTTGCCCTGGTCATTGTGTTCACATCAGGGACCTGCTGCTGGTGATGCCTGGCTAACCCAGGGCACCCGGGACAGTCATCCTGGCTCCTGCTGGTGGCAGAGCACCATTGGTAAATCTGTGAGCATCTACACTGGCAGTAGGGAGAAACCTCTGGGATGCTAAAGCTTTTTTTTTTATTTCTGGCTCACACATGGTGGCACGACCTAAAATATCGGTGAGTTTTAATACCTCCATCAATTCAACAGCAAACACGGGCATTTGCTGGGGCAGTGCCTATGAGAACGAGCTGGCCAAGCAAAGAGAAAGGGACATTTCTGCCGAGTTCTTGGGCAGCATGGAATAGATGGCAAAAGTAAAATATAAAAGCAGTCACTTAAAAACATGCAAACTGAAAAAGTGGACATTTCTGCTGCAGGCTGGGTCCGGCTGCTGAAATGCTGTTTCCAGCCAGAGTCAGAAAATTCTCTCCTCCAATTTGCTTCACCGTTGGTCTTTTTTGACAGCACGTTTACTTTCACAAGGTTTAGCAAGCAATCACATTCAGGAGTCTACATTAACTTTTATTCAGTACCAGAGTTAATATTTTTCTCTTGAATTATTCAAGAAATCGTTGCCTCCTTGATCCAACACATAATTCTGGCCAAAGCAGGGACAGCAGGCTCACCCTTCCTTCAGAAAAAAAAAATGTTTGGGGAAGAATCACAGCCCCCAGTCCTGAGCATCCACAGTTTTATTACCCAAAGCATCCCCCGTTAAAATAAGACGATAGCTTCTGATACATATTAATCATATTTAAAGTGTCTTTCCAGGAGATTATTTCCTCCCTGTATCCAGACTGCCCAGTGAGTGTGCAGATAACTGCGATCGGGTCCTGCTGCTCATCCTCCTTCTTCTAATGCTCTTTGAAATTTGTTTATTCCCACCAAGATTACCCTTTGCCTCCTCAGCACGACCGGCTCCCTCCGAGATGATGGGGGTGGTGGGGAGGCATCTCCAGCATCTCTCCTCCCAAGCAAAGCAACACTGGGAGGTGGAGGAATTAGAAACGAGCTGCAAAGCAAAAGCACCCTTTGGTGCTCAGCTTGAAACCCAAACGGGTGGAAGGGGATCAAAAATGAGCACCATGTGCTAGTTGTTTGCTGGCTGGAATAAAAAGAGACGGTAGCTTTGAGTCCAGCTGGCTGGAGATAACTGTGCAAGCCATCAGCAGACAGCTCCCTCTCCAGTAAATCTTTTCTCCCTCTCTGCAGTGTGCTGATCTTAGCAAAAAAGCCCACAGATTGAATCATTAAAAATAGCCCGTACAACTGATGGATGCTCCAGGGAAAGGGGATTTTTGCTATTCATGCAGTGGGTAAAGCAGCTCCGCGACCATCAAACGCTTCTCCTGCCTGCCACCGTTCCCTCCCCATCCTTTGCCACATATCATAGAGAATGTAATGATACTTCTGCTCTTTTGTAGCCTTAATGTTGTGTAAGACTTGAAGACCAGTTGTGATTTAGCCCGTTTGCTCTCTTTTTTCCAGTCTCTGTGTCTACGTCTTCCAGAAATGACCTGATCTCTGGGAAAGGACTTTTCTTGCTTCTGTATTTGGAAACCATTGGACAACCACAGTCTTAATAAAGCAAAAGTCAAACCATAGCAATAAAATCAGATACCAAAGAGCACTGGCAGGGAAATGGAAAAGGGCAATTTAAAAATATCACTTATGAAAGAGAAGGACTGAGCATTATGACTTCGGAAAACAAGGTCTCGTTATTCATCCGATGAGAAAGCAGGAGGCAGAAGATACGACATTGCCTTAAAGCACCCTGAGAACTTCTAAACATCACTGCCTTGATATTTTGCTAAGCACAGGCAGCAAGAGCTGGCCTCTTCACAAAGCATTTAACATGGGACCAGAGAGAAATCTTCTCCTCCACCTTCCCCAAGAGACAGGACAGCATCTATCCTGTCCCCTCTTCCCTTTTGGGGGAGAAACTCTCCTCCTGCTCTTCAACAAGGCATGTGGTTCAAACACTCGTGTCAGGCAGTTGAAAACATGACGGTGAGACAGGTGAAAACTACATGATGGTCCTTCTGGACCCTGTGGTCCACAGCCAGGTCACCTCCATCCCCCCATGCTGCCCTCAGAGGCCAAAGCCTCCACCCCCCCACCCAAGGGCTGAAGGGTAGATGGTGGTACAGCACCAGATAATGGTAGGGAAAAGGGATAACAGTAAAAAGAATGAAGGTTTTCAGAAAGGGCTGGGGAGGTGTAGAAGACAAGTGAAGGAAGGGAAAAGATGTCACATGAGCAGAAAGGCACAGGAAGGAGCAGCAGAAAGCAAAGCTGAGGGATCCTTTCAGGTAGCACAAGAGCCCCTGTGGGGTGGTGCAAGTCCTCCTCATCACTTGAGAGCCTTTTTGGGGTATCTGCTTTGCAAGTCAATGTGGGAAGACCTTGTAGGCTTGCAGGAGCAGATCGGGATCCACCAGCACTTGGATCACACGTAGGTTAGACTCCACCTCAACAAAACTAGTTGGTACGTGCCCAAACCTCTTTGCATAGCAACGTGACACACGGTGAGCGGGGAGGAGCAGAGGACTCCCTTCAGTACGGGACCACTGCTCTGAACGAGACCTGAGGCACACAGAGCCCCTGGCAATACCAAGGGCATAAAGCCTGCTCAAGTACAGCTGCTTGTTGGCAGAACAAAAGAGCAAAAAAAAGCTAAGTATAAGGAATTTTTCAGCAGAAGGGAAGGGGGATATAAAGAAATTTGTCGCCATGGGTTTTCTGCCCTGCTCTACTCACCTGCACACAGGACTAGGAAAAATGAACCAGCCCCAGAGCACACATAAAGAAGTTGCAGTTTCTCTCTTTGCTTCATTTCTTTCCTCTGGGAGATTAATCCTTCCCAAACGGGGGGTGGGCTAACCCTCCCTTTCTGCAGCAGGCACGTGGAGTTTTTGCAGCTTTATTTACACATAAAAATATATGTTTACACATCAAAAGGCACTAGCGCCACCTGAACGTGCTGGTGGCTCCCTTTCCATCCCTGAACCCTAGGAAACCCACCAGCCTGCCTGGAGGAGAAGACACCAATTCCTCACTCGAAGGTACCAGCACATCAACATACGGGAAAATTAATTCTCCTGAGTCTCCAAATCTTGCTCCTACAACCACCCAATCCAGGTCGCAAGAACATTTTCCCTGCCTGGAGGTAGACGTTCACCTCCTTTGGCCGACGGTGGATGTTATGTGATTCACAAGGAGTTATATTCCAAGACGTTCAATACATAATAAAGAAAATAATACTGTATTTCCTTAGATAAACTTGTGGGTTTTCAATGCATGCTGCAAGGGACAGTTTTTGGGGAAAAAAATATTTCCGATGCATTTACTGAAGTCGCTAAGGGGCGTAAAGCTACAATGGCTGTTGATTAGTCCATACATCAAATAAAATCCCTTGCTGATATCCAGAAGCATCACTCCATCATTACAGATCGTTTCGACTTTGATGAAAAATGCTGCTAACTTAAAACCCACTGTGGTAGCACGAATCTCAGCTGTACTGAAGCACTTTGGTGATCAGAAATCATGTTTAAAAACTGAATATTTAAGAGTCTTTTTCTTACTATAAGAACATTTATTAATTATTTTTAAATTTCTCCAGTCCCCAGCCAGCAGAGATTTTTCATAATTCACATACCACTTGACATTGCATCCCAAAGGCAAGCAGTGATTGAGGTAAAATACACTGAAAACTGCCTACCCTGGAAAGTTTCCTCATCTCCTTTGGAGCTAACTAAATGCCACTGCTGCTCTTCAGGATCCGTTTTGATTTTTTTAGGTGTGGGAGCCAGCAGTGAGCTCAACTGGTAGTGAAAAAGAAAAGACATGAAAGAGTGAACTGACAAGCATGGGGGCATAACACACAAACCAAATCTGGACTTGGTAAGGAGAGGGTGTGAAGGAGTAAAGGCAAAGGAGAAGGTGGCCACCACAGGGAAAACCAGACTTGGAGAAACCTTAGGACAACGTAAATTTGGGAGAGGTAAAGTTAGGAGAGGCTGTGGCAGACAGGATGCTGATGAGCCCATGAGCCTCAGCATGCAGCAGCATCCACCCAAATTTTGAGATGGAAGAGGGAGGAGGTAGACTCTAAAGAAGAATCCACTCTCCTAATCCATAGGGAAAGCATTTTACGGCTCATTTCCAACAATTCAAGCAGTGCAGCCTATACTGCCACGTATGCTGGAGCAGCTCCAGGTACCTTCTTCTCCCATAATCAATGGGAGCTTGAACTTATTATTCGACAGAGAGAGGGCATCACACCTCCTTTAAGTGCTCCAACAAGCAGATCCAACAAATTGGCAAACCTTATTGAAACAGTCATTTCTTCCTGCCTGCACTCTGAAATCTGCTGTTGTCCTTTTTTTTTTTTTTATATATATATATATTAACATTAAATGATGCCTACTGTTACACATTTAACTGCCTGTAACAGCTGTGCTTCAAATACCTTCACAGCACATATTTCTTCCGATTCAGGGAAATGTAATGTGTTTATGCCCTAAGATTTCAATTCTGAGAGACGCGGAGCGCGCTGGACGGGATCCAAAGCAACATGTAGGAGCGTGTATGCATTAAGAGAGCAAGAAACTAGGCTTCAGCAGCATTATTTATGCACTTACGGCTCCCTGGGATTCCACATATTCCATTCATTGGGATCTGTGGGCCAGATCCCACTATGAAATGAAGAAAGAAATCAGGCTGAGATGGGACACAGCCAGAGCCACAGCAATAACTGCCTGGTTTTCCATGGTTCTTCCTTACCATGCTTTTGTGGCCAGGATAAGATAGGTACATTACTGGCCTCGGTGACTCCGGCCAGGGAGAATTTAATCTTTAATGTTTATTTTTTTACTGCTTTGAATCTTTGTAAAGTGCATACTTTAGTGTTCTTCAGTTCTTCACTGAACACGGTTCTTCAATACACGCTCAAAGGGGCATTATTTTAACAAAGCTTTAACAGAAAGGCAGATACACTGAGGTCTGGCACTTTTAAGCAATTGCTTTTAGTTTGGATCTTCAGTTTTCCCCCCACTTTCTCTTTGATGACCCTTCAGAAAAAATGGTTTATGGCGTTATTCCGCTGATGGGAGGCAATCCAGACAACTGCCAGGTACAGCCCATGCACCCTTGGTCATTTCTACACCGACAAAAAACCCAAACGTTCTTCTACCCAAGCCTCACAGCTTGCCAAATTTCTGCAATTACTCTGATCAAAAGCTATAAAGAGTAACCCTTGAGAAGACAGGCTGCATCTGTGGTCCTACTCCAGCCATCTCTCTGTGTCTCACCAACAGATCAGGTCCCTGTCCAGAAATAGTGATGACGGTGGCCCAGGCTGCCCAGAGAAGTTGCGGCTGCCCCATCCCTGGAGGGGTTCAAGGCCAGGCTGGATGGGGCTTGGAGCAACCTGGTCTGGTGGGAGGTGTCCCTGCCCAGGGTTGGAACTCAATGACCTTGAAAGTTCCTTCCAACTGAACCCACTCTATGATTCTATGATTCCAACTCTCTGACCACTGCAAAAGATCTGCTTTCAAAGTTTTTCAAAGGGAAAAGACCCTTGGGATCATCGAGTCCAACCATCAACCCCACTGTACAAAGTTCTGCCCTACACCATATTCCCCAGCACCACATCTAAACCACTCTTAAACACGTCCAGGGATGGTGACTCCACCACCTCCCTGGGCAGCCTGTTCCAGTCTCTGACCACTCTTTCTGTGAAGAATTGTTTCCATCTGCTGCTCGCAGTTTCAAAAGCATTTACATGAATAAATAAGAGAAAAATCTAGTACATAAACAAGATAAAGGATCAGATGAGAACCCATACAAACCCCAATGCAACTTGAGTCTCGTGAGCAGCACAAGAATAAATGGCAGGCAAATGTACAGGAATGGCTGCTCTTTTGTATTTCATGGTACAGAGCTCTACAGATCCTAAATGCTGATGCCTTTCCCCTCTCTCCTCAAAGGTACATCCAGAAAATATCCTCTGGAAACACTATTTTTTTTTTCTAGGATCAGCCACAGCTCCCAGGTTGAGTTACTGTTGTCTTTGTCACTGTAGCTTCAATTGCACAAAACGCACACAAAAAAAAAATGGAAAAACAATGTCATTGGGGGAAAATTATTTCATTTGAGATGTATTCATGGAGTTCTCCCCTGCACTAACTGTAAAACCTATGCAACCCTGTGCCACGGAGAGCCGGTAATTCTGTCAAATTAAATCAGCGTTGCCCACCTTGTGGACAATCAATAAAAAAGTGCTGAAGGGTGTAAGTGGTTTTCTTTTATCATGAAGATGTTGCCCTTTGAGGATAGACTTAACCCAAAGTTCTTTGAGAAAAGTAGCTAATGTAACCTCCAAAAATGTGCCTGTTTGTGCTTTTCAATAATCCCCTACAGGTTTGCAGAGGAGGGACCGTCAGCCTCGCACTTCAGCTGCTCAGCCTTCGTTCCAGAGAGTGCATTTAAGTGTAGTTTGTCTCAGCAGATTATTGCAAATCCAATTTTCCTATAAAGTGCACCTAAAAGAGCAGAAGGCTGTAAGCGACTCCAGGATCATGTGTACGAGACGCCAGATCTGAGACAGCAACATGACTACTACATCCTCGTCCTGACTTGGATGCTCCAAATACCAAAGGTCTCCTAGACACCTGGAAATTTCACCACTGGTGTGCTGGATATTTATTTTCAGACCAGAAAGAAATATGCACAGCTGACCTATGCCCAGAACCTCCACTTGATTACGCTCTCTCATCAGGAAACTCTTAGTTTCCAAGAGCGTGCTCTGCCTTTGCGCCGAGATCTGGAAATCCAAAGGATGAGCAGCACCAAACACCCTCACCCAGCCACAGCACCCTGGATCTGCAAAAAATGCAAATCTTCCCCCAGGAAGAAACCAGGCATCTCTGGCCAACTCTGCTTTACATAAATATATGCTCATTGGCATTGCAAATACGTCTAGCCTTTAATTCGGCGTCAGCTGGATCTCGTAGAAATGTTCCCATTATTTCACCCAGCATCAATATCAGCGACACTACGTACTGGCCCATTTGAACTGGTTTTAGCCCATTTTGAGCCTCGGTTGTGCAGAAGTCCAAGACTAATCCCAAACAAGTACCAGGGGGTTAAATCTCCCAGGTGCCCAGACTGATGGTCCTGTGGATGTCCCTGCTGCTTCCCAGACGCCTACACTTAGGAGAGAACTTTTAACATCCTTCCTAAGCATCAGGAATTCCTCCAGGTCCAGGTAGAACAGGCTCAGCAGAGAGAATTTAAAACAGGGCTGGGTGCTTGGCTCTGCTGAAAACTGTTTAGAAAATATTGAGACAATGGATCATTTCAGAGAGCAGAGCAAGGCGGAATTATCTTCCTGAACGACGTTGTTCTTCCAATATTTTCTACATCTAATAATGCCTCTTGGGGTTGTCGTGGTGGCCGTAAGCTCTTAGACAGGCCACGACCTACCGCAAAGATGTGCATGGACCTGATACGACACCTGAAAGTCTTTTAGCAGCAGCCTCTGCTAAACGACACGTAGCATGAGACTACTCCCTCATTACAGCTCAGCTCTTAATGGAAACATTTGGGAAGTCTTCTAAAGCTCAAGCAAAGAGTCATAACTCAACCACTGTCATTTAACAGGAGGTACCACAATGGTTCATCATATTTGCAGCACTGACAGCCCCAAACCTCCATGAAAGCCACCAGTTCTGTCGTTCCCCAGCAATCATGCCTGCTTCTGCATCAGTTTAGAATGGACCTGCTTGTAGCTCCATGTTCCACAGCCACAAGCAGCTTTATTTAACAAGGCTTTATTGGAATACTTTTAAAAAATTGCCGGGACTGGAACATTCGGACATTCAAAATCCGTTCTTATAGGGTTGCTCTTACCTAATAATGACTAATCCTCTCCCAAGATTCGAGTCCTCAATGGAAAGTAAAGAATTTAAGTATATCTGTCCATAAGATGCATTTCTTTCAAAATACCAGGAGTTTACACTATAAAGACTCAGGGAGCATACTCAACAGGAAGAAGTGGAAGCATAGTCCCTCTACAGCCACAGCCATTAACATGGAACTCCAGCCTCTTTGGAGGAAAAGCCTCACCATTCCTGGCGCACGCCAGGACACAAAGGGTTTTGATTCAAATAAGTATGTCTCACAGAATCACAGGACAACTCAGGCTGTCACGGGTGTGCTAAGGTGATCATGGACACACTGGGTTAGACCAAAGGTCCATCTCTTCCCGTGCTGTTGGTTCTTTGAACCTGCACCCTGCTTAGCAGCTTCATCCACCACCTTCCTGTACTAGAAGAAGTGAGAAACTGATCTGTCCTTGCGACTTTGTGTTACTCCTGATCTACAGACCTCACTCTCAAAAGCTCTGTTGCAGTTTCTAGATCACACAGTGATAAGTGTATTTGGTATTTATTTGATGGAAGCTGTTAAATGCCTTCATTACCCTTTTAACTGTTCTTCTAACCTTCTCCAGTCCGACTAGAGATTTTCTGAGAAGGAGAGCCAGAAGTGTGTGCAGTATTCAAGATATCAGCAAGCCATGGATTTACAGAGGTATAGAAAGACCTTTGTTCTCTCTTTTCTTTCTAAATCTCTATTTCTCTCCTAGTGCTCAGCTTGCCTTTTTTCAAGAGACCACCAGGCTGACTTTCTCACAGCACAATATATCACAAACTCAAGACCTCATTCCTAAATTATAAGCCTCAGCTCAGAGACCGTCACCTTATAATGAAAAATAGAAATGCTCCATTTTCCATGGAGCTTTCCATTTCTCTGCCTTCTCCTTTTTAAGTCACAGGTCTTCAGAAGACGCTCATAACACTCTTCACAACTCAAAACACTCAAATTTTGATAAAAAAAACCCCAAGAGTATGAATATCCTGGATTAACCATGGCAATAAAAGAAGAGGGCTGTGCAGAGGTGAGGAAGGCAGGAAACCTCTCTGTGTCCCTCCCAGATGCTCCACACAACTGCAAACACCTTTTCTGGCGTTGGAAATCGGAGTCAAAGAAAAAACCCGTCGCTTTTGTTGTTTCTTGTTGCACTTTTAGCAAGGGATGGCCGGAATGCTGTGATCACACAGATTATGCGCTAATACGCCAAGGGTGAAAAAACCCAGAGTCCCCCAAAATACTAATGGAGACCGTCAACCTGTTTGGATTGGGGCACTTCCATTTGGACTTGCCAGACTTTCACTGGAGCCAATTTCTGTCCATGTTCTTATTCCAGGGCTCTGCCGGCAGGAGTTTTGGATGGCTATATTGTAAAATTGCCCAGTCTATACAATAAAATACTGATTGATAGTAGATTCTGCTGTGGTGTTGGTTTTTTCTTTCTCTCTGATAATCTTCAGCAGTCATGCCAACCATGGATGGCAGCAGCTTAAAGATGATGAGGTACAGAATTGGTTTGCGTTCCCCAGCAAGGCCACCCCTTGCAGTACTGAGCCAAACTCGTCCCAAAATAGCCTCTTCTTTCAAAAAGTGGGGAAGCAAATGAGACTTGGACAATGTCTGGCTGTCAAATGAAATGCTCCTTCTCCTGCTGCCTGAGATTTGTCACCCCGTAGAGAAACGTCTCAAAGTACCTACTACATGACAATAACATACTTTTAAAAGCAGCTACTGCAAAGTCAAATATTATTTCACTAATGAGATGCCATTTTTAATAACCCACATCATCAATATATTCAGATTATTAAATCTGAGGAATAGAAGAAAGAACACAGAGTAACATGCAGCAGGGCAAATATTTGACGGGCCTGCTATTTTACAATGGAGTAATTGTTACTCAAACATTCAGTGACAAAAAGCAAACACCTGCTAATTATTTTATATCAAGCCTACAGTATTACTTGATCATAGATTTTATACTTCACATGTCATTTAATTGCTATTTAGTTTTTCACTCTATTTTATTATAATCCTCCCGATTTTCAAAGCCAAAAAAATTCACTGAAATCCTGACCCTGGTGAGAGGAGACTCACTTTAACGGAGAAATGGGATCTGGATCATCAAGGCTCAATTCCACTTGGTTGGCTGATAGCATTCCACATGATTGAACCTTTCATGGAAGAAGCTTCTGGGTTTAAAGCCATTTTGGTATTCCATCTCTGCAGAAATAATTAACATCTGTGGATGTGGCACAAAAAGATTTGGGCAACAGAATGAGTGCCCTGGCCGAAGCTGAATGAAGCATGAAGTGAAGATGGGCATCTCCTTCTGAGATCCATCATGGTGCCAAGGGCTCAGAACCAAGATTTGGACATATTCTTCTCTCTGTTGTTGGAAATTCAGGTGCTTGATAGAAACAACGTCTGGCAACATTATTATCATATATTATATATCTATTATATATTGCTATTGGCTTTCTGGTATGTTAAGACTCAGAAATAACTTCAGTCTCAAGTATCATCACACAGTAACTATTCCAGCTTGTCAACAAGATAAAATACAGTTATTAAAACCAGAAATCTGTTAAGGGAAGCACTAAGTTCTTGCATATCTGTAAAAACAGAAGCTGCCAATTGTAGAATGCAAGACTGTAATCAGAGCGTGAGAAAAACAGATGTCCCTGATTACTCTGACAACACACATCTTGGCTAAAAAATCGTTAATAGTGCCCCGCTTTATGTTAGCTCAGCCCATTTTATCCACCCTGAATAACCAAGAACAGCCTTCCCCCATCTCTCAAGGTTGTTTTTGTTTTCTTTTTTAATTTATTTTTTAAAAATTAGGTTAGTCTTGGAAAGTCCTTCTGATTGCCTTCTGTGACCTGACTATTGGAATATGAAGGTTATTGAATTGGAAGCACATTTTCATGCACAAACATGAGAGAAGAGAAAACTGAGGGAGAATCTGATGAATGCCTATAAATACTTAAAGGGTGGGTGTCAGAAGGATGGGGCCAGTTTTTTTTCCAGTGGTGCCCAGGGACAGGACAAGAGGAAATGGGCACAAACTTGAATGTAAGAAGTTCCATCTAAATATGAGGAGGAACTTCTTTACTTTGGGGGTGGCAGAGCCCTGGAAGAGGCTGCCCAGGGAGGTGGTGGAGTCTCCTTCTCTGGAGACATTCCAAACCCACCTGGACACCTTCCTGTGGGACCTGCTGTGGGTGGCCCTGCTCTGGCAGGGGGTTGGACTAGATGATCTCCAGAGGTCCCTTCCAACCCCATGGGATTCCGTCTATGATAAAGAGATCAAACCCCACCATGCTACATCCCCACTGTATATGGGATCCAAGAGTCGTTGAGTCATGGATGCTTTGACTTGTTAACACAATGCTGGGCTTTTCCTAGGACAGCCTCCAAGCTGTAATTCATCATGGAAGGTTATTTATCCCCTCCCCACTTATGTTCAGCTCCTGGGAGAGTTTCCCATCCTTTAATCTTCAGCTGAAACAAACAGCGTTGCCGACACATCCAAACTGGTGATGTGCTTGCCTGATCTCTAACAGTTTCTAAACTTAATTTGAACGCCCTTTTCCTTGCGAATCCATGGGGAAAGACCCAAATTCATATACTGAAAAAAATTACTGTCTGCAACGGGCAGTACTTTATGAACCAGCCATAAAGACACAATTATCAGACAGGCCCAGCAAACTTTTGGACAGTGATGGAGTATGAACCTGGATATTGGTCCCCTTGGGAGTCACAGCACATCCAGACAACAGAAAACCCAAAATTCTCATGCGTCTGAGCTCTATTTTTAGCAAAAGATATTGTGTTATCCTAAGGATAAGGACTAAGTTATCTTTAACTCACTGTTCTGTTTCATAGGCTGGGCTTGTTCGAAAAGAAACAAGTTATTAACAAAAAATATACTGAAATTTTAAAATGCAGAAGTGCTATTTATATTTTAAGTATTTTTCTGGTGATTGTGTGTGAAAATGTACTTCCAATTCAATAACCTTATTATTCCAATTTTGGCAAGCTTTGCTGCTGACTCCAGAGAGTAGCTTTGTTCTCCATGGGGTTATGCAGCTGCCAGGAGATGGTAAAATGGCACAAGGTATGGTGTGCTGAGGGGGCTGGAGAACAAGTGTGATGAGGAGAGGCTGAGGGAACTGGGGGTGTTCAGCCTGGAGAAAAGGAGGCTGAGGGGAGACCTTCTGGCTCTCTCCAACTCCCTG
>JAOQGH010000002.1:1015513-1030313 GCA_025769975.1 Gallinago jamesoni | reverse complement strand
AAGGGGTTGAGGCCCCATCCCTGGAGGGACTGAAAAGCCGGGTTGACCTAGTGCTTAGAGACATGGTTTAGTGATGGGTTTTTTTTGTCAGTTAGGTTGATGGTTGGACTAGATGATCTCAAAGGTCAGCAACTCTATGATTCTATAATTGCCTTTCTACATAAAACTAACACCTTTCCTTAATGGTGGTAGAAAAATAATTTCAAAAATAAGTTAGAAAAATAAAGAAAGAACCTGTCCAGGATGCCAAGGATGTATCAACATGGTGGGTTTTAGTTCATATATCAATGTAAAGAACGTCTAATAAAAAGGTACATCTTTGAGTGTTTAATGGATCAATACATTTGTGTAATGCATGAGATGAAACAAGCCCACTCCTTGACTGAAAGGGAAGAAGGAAACCAAAGAAGAATTTTCAAAATGTGCCAAGGTATTCTGAATATCATTCATTATTATTTTTTTAATTACAAAATAGCTAAACTACATAGTTGTGTCTTTACTGCAGAAAATAACAGCAGTAATAACACGAAGTCATGAATATAGAATGTTATGCAGGCATTCCTGGGACAAGAGAAACTTTATTTTTGACTGAGCACACAGCCTGAGAGCAAACTCTACCCTGATGATATAGTTCAGCCTATGAAGAAAAAGACTTTCAAATGCTGCATATAATTAACATTAAAAATGTGACCTAATGTAATAGATTCAGGGATGCCAAAGCTTCCATCAGTATCACGAATGCTGCCACTCCGTAATCCTAATTCTTACACACTGATCGCTGCTACGTGTTCCCGAGAGTTTGAATTCCTGTACTGTCTCTGTTTAAATAAATTTTTATATTAATGACATCCACTGCTTAAAATTAAAGAAAGCAAGAAAGACTTAGCAGTATAACTCCCGTTACCACCATTGCCACCAGGGATAGAGACTTTGGGCCCTTCAAAGGAAACTTCAACCACTAATGAAAATTCTAATATACTCCAAAGACTGCATTCTCTGAATATATTTTTTTAAGTGCTTAATTGAGCTTGAAACCACTGTCAAAGCATCATGTACTCATGTCAGACCCGAGGGAAGTAGGGGAGGGGATCTCTCTCTTGGCATGCTAACCACTTTAGCCTGTTGGAAACCATCAGCACAGGTCTTACACCACATCGCCACCTTCCAGAAATGTCTCTTATGGAAAAGTCATGTAGAGTTTATCTGAAACTCCAGCACTCTCCCAGGTGGAGAATCAGGCAGCGCAACCAGCGAAAGGTGGCCGGGAGCACCCCATTGCATTGGAGGGAAAGAGTCAGTGGGAGTCCCCCCAGAATAGATGGTGTCTCTGGATGCTGTGACTCCCAAGCAGCATCCCTGTGTTACAAAACCAGGTTTGGGCCACAAACCCAAGGCGAATGGCACAGTAACCATGAACATGGCCAAAGATGTCAAAGGCACCACTCATTCTGGCACACATTGCCCAGGGAAGCTGTGGTGGATGGGGCTTGGAGCAACCTGGTCTGGTGGGAGGTGCCCCTGCCCAGGGCAGGGGGGTTGGAACTTGATGATCTTGAAGGTCCCTTCCAACCCAAACCTTTCTATGATTCTATGATGATGCTTGGAAGCACGTGGGTCAGTGCTTTTCTTTGAAAAAGGCAGAAAAATGCTTGCTTGAAGCAGAGCTGCATGAATCCCTCCGTTCGTGTGTATTTGAATGCAACCCTGAGAATGAACAGACATGTACTTGAGAAAAGCTTCCCTTAGAACTCATGAGTAATAAGTGGATCAAGGTAAAGCCTGCCCTCTTGCTCCTACCTCAGATTTTGGGAAAGCTATAAAAAGCATTCCTTTTCAAGTATTTAAAATTTCCAGGAAACCTCTTAAAAATAAATGGCAAAAAATATACTGTTTACCATACCACCTTGACCTGCACTGTCTGCCACCTCTCATCAGGCAGGATATGAGGACTTTTCACACCCTACAAAACCTCAACTAATGGAAGATGTTCACACCACACACGGGAAAAGATCTATTAAGTCATCTTTCCAGGCTCTTTCAGCCCCAAAAGTACTGGATCTACCTGGAGTTATTGCATCTTCTCTTCTAAGCTCATTTATCACTGACCAGAAATAGTTTCTCCTGCCCGCTATCGAAGCAATAAATACCTTCTAAACATATGATATTTGCTGAAGGATGTATCCATCTTGTCCATCTACAGACCAGCTGTGGCAGGACACACCAGGATAACTGTCTTTGCTTAGATGGACAGCAAGGATACTCACATTTAGACAACTCATCAAGCATCTGCAGTATAAATTCCCTGCTTCTTGTTTTTATTGGGTTTTTTGTTGGTTTTCATCATTATTTTTTTTGGCAGAAGTTTGAAGGAGACGTGTACATCTCCAGAGCTACTGCCATTAAGTTCAGCAGAAAGAAACTCCATGTGGAGATCAAAGGAGTTCAATCTGAGATGCCATTTCACTTCTCAATGACGGCATAGGAAGAAGCTAATCACATGAAACAAGAGTAATGTTGTAGTTGATATGAGATGCTTAACAGAAGATTTATCAAATAGGGAAAAGAGCTTTTATTAAAAAAAAAAAAGGATATGCCATTTTGCTGATGAGAGAATGATGGATTTTGAGCGTACAAACAGCACCCAGAGCATTAGATGGTGTTAAGCAGATTAAGGAGGTAGCTGGACTTGTGAAGGCTTTTCCCGATGTCTATAATTACCCTCTGAAATACAGGGGCAGTTCTTCAGGTTTGGCTATTTTTTTTTAATAATCACTGCATGGATGTTCAGTTTAAAAATTTGTACTGAGGAAAATACATTTTAGCTATGGAGGATTCGAAAATGTAGTTCCAAAAAAGAGGAAAGCAATGCAAATTTTGGAACTAAAGTACCATAATTCTATCAACAGCCCCTTCTCTGGAGACCGCATATACATGAAAATTTTGAAGAACTGTGTGTTTCAAATGTTGTGTTTCTCACAGCTGGTGACAAAAATGAACAAACTAAATCATTTTTACTTGAATACAGAAAGGTTAAAGGACAGAAGACTGAAATATAGGCAACATAGGGAAGGTTCAGTCCAAACCTCAAGTCTCTCAAGGAGACAACTCAGCATCATCTCCAAAGTTTATTAGTGAGGCCTGACCTGAAAAGATACATCAGGGAAACCTTAATATTTATATAGTTCAAAATATAAATGAAGAAACGAAGAATAACAAAATTTGCGTGTAGTTAAGAATTTCTGTTTTCCCAACATTTCAGAGCAGCTTGGAAAAGTGACGTGCTGGAGATGTCCACCAGGATAGCTGAGATGTTGTCCAGAATAAAATTCAGGAAAAACAAACCTGGGTGGGTGAGTGACTCCCTAAAATCCAATTTTTAGGACAGCACCAAAAAACCCACAATCCTCTTAAGCAAAATCTTTGCAGCTCCTCACGATGATAAAAAGACCACCACCATTGCCCCACTATCTCCATTACTAGGCACAGTCATGCCCCAGATGCATCAACAGTCCCATCCAAATTAAAGCTCACAATTGCTCAAATGCTGGTTCTTCTTTATGTTCCTGGTCTCACCCTTCTGCATTCCTCAACCAAGATTTAAATAGCTTTGGAAAAAAGAAAAAAAGCCAGCGGAAACCTGGGTTCTGCCGCTTCTCTCCCTTGGCACAGGAGTTTAGTGTCTCCGTTCAACCTTTCAAGGTGTCTCCACCTTGTAATACAGCACAAAGACATTACAAATGTCAAGCAAAAGTATTTTTAAAAAGCCATTTTTAGTGGTTGTCATATTCCAGCCAGTTACAAGCACAGTAAATGAACATAATTTTTACCTAAGTTCAATTATATTCAGCTGAGGCCAGAATGGCCACGACACTGTCAACTGTAGAAATCCATCTGCCCCAGCTAAATGCAGTCAGGTTTTTAACCCCTAATTCTTGTACAGAAGGAAATGTGTTCTTCCTTGAAAATGGGCCATTTTAGTCAAGACACACTGACACGAATACATCATCACTGGAGAACTTGACTCACTGGAATTTAGAACAGAAAAAAGCCATTCTGCTATTTCTTTTCCTGAACTACAGGAAACTTCAACTTTCTTCTTGCCAGAACGAATATCAAGACCATGACAAATACCAATTAAAGCCTTTTCTTCTTCCCTATGGGCCACCTCGAACAACAAGGAACTACTTTAAAAAAGAAAAGTATTGGAAGAGATGACAAGGAATAAATAAATAAATAAAAGCAATGCTGAATCCTTAATAAATTTTTTTTTTTGCTATTATCCAGTAAGAAAACCAGAGTGAAACCCAGCGCTGGAGCCGATGAGGACACTGTATTTGGTGGAAGGGCACCCAGACTCAATGGTGTCTTCTTGCCCGGCTCATTGACTTGCTGCCCGTTGACTTGAGCCCACACCTGGGACAGGTTTTGTGTGGTTTTTCCCACCCTGGCCTCCAGCACACCAGGACCTGCCCAATACCCAAAATACAGAGGCCTCCTCTGGGGTACATAGTCCTCTACCTTTATTTCATCTTTGAGTTAAGGCCATCAAACCCAGGCTGTTCAGCTGACTCCTCCCAAGCCTGAGCCGGCTGAAGGCCTTGAGGGTTTGCAAGGCTTGAATTCACTCCTTGAATGTTAATGGCAAGTTTAGGGCAAGCATAAAGAAACTGCAGTTTATACCATGAAAAAAAAAAGAAAACGGCATTAACTCTGAACCCTGGGTAACCATCTCATCAGAGAGGAACTGTGCATGGTTACGTGCCATCAAACCCTTCCTCCAGTTGATCAAGGTCTACCTAAGAACCAGCTCTGGACCCAACCTCTTTCTACACCTTCACTTCAGCCCTCGGTGCTGTGTATTGCTTTTTTATGGGTTTGTTGAGCTGGGCTTTTTTGATTTGATTTTTTTGGGGGGTCTGGTTGTTATCAAGTGTCATAGAATTATAGAATCATAGAATTGTCTAGGTTGGAAGGGACCATCAAAATGTAATGTAAACTGCAAATCAGTGCAAAACAAGCCTTTGTCCAGCATTAGGTTTCTGGCCACAATATCAGACACTGATCACATTCTGGGATGGAAACAGACCTTCTCAGGGGAATTTCAGTGGTTTGGTTTGTTCGCTTTTTTCTTGAGGGCTACTCAAAGTGTTTTGGAGTTTTTCTTACCTAGATTAAATAAAAGGTTAATCAAAGTGGAAGTTGGCTCATGTCCAACACTAATCTAGATAAAAATAAGGCAGAACACCGAAGTTAAAATTTTTAAAAGGTTAAGGCTTTTCACATACTTCAGTGGCATACTAAAATAGCCAAAAACTTTACTGCTGACATTTAATACTTTTCTGCAATTTAAGTACCAAAAGCGTGTAAATGATGGCTTCGTCACATTTCCTTGAAATATTGCATGGAACATCACGGAGATGATGCTACAGTGAAACATTTACTTTTTTCCAAGTGCTATTTTCCCCCCGGAGAAGAGAAATACTTCAATCTATTAACTCCTACAGTAAATGTGAACAGAAAGGACACAGGTACCTACGTTGCTTCAGATGTATCTTAATTGATATATAGACATGGCACATATGGACCTGTTCTATCCAGATGTACACATCTACATGCAGACTAGATATCTATCAATGCAATATGTGTGTGTATATATGTATTTTTAAAATATAAGAAATGTGTCTGTAAAGCTAGAGGCTCTGTTTTCTGGATTATTACCCGTGCAGCGAAGCAAGGATGTCAACATTTCCATGAGCAAATCAAAGCCGGAGCCAGAGCTGATGGATGTGTAAGGAAAGGGGTTTTGAGAGCCAACATCACAAAGTGATGCAGGAATATCAACTGCCCTCAAACAGAAGGGCTGTCAAACATCAGCATGTCTCATCTCCCTTTCCTTTGTCAGTGTAAAGAAGCAAGATTTTTTTTTAAAAAATGTAGTTAAGCAGGCTGCGGGTGATGAAGATGCTACAAGTGGGACAATATCTAAAAGAAAAAAAAACTCTGTTTGTACAAATTTATCTGTAGGCTCTGTTGTCAGCAGTTGAACTATTTCTTCCTCAGCTAATTTTAATTCAGCCAAATATGCAAATCTTATTAGAAGTGCTTAGGATGTGGACTCTGAGGCTATGCCACTCCTTTTAGCCAGCGTAGCATACGATGATCTAATCTGGGAGTCAATCAAAAATCCCTCAATTACTGCAAGGCCTTAAGTTTCTTATTCCTCGCCGGGGAAGCAGTCTATTTCTGGATTGATATCAAGCTCTGTCAGTTGTAATCTAGCCTGAAATCCAAAAAGCCTACAGTACTTAACCCTGGAACGAGACAAATATGCTGACAGTTCCTCCTACAGAAATCCCTCACTCGCACGGTTTGTACCAAGACCCCAAGGCTCAGCGCAGTCTTTCACGAACGTTGACAACAAACACGACCTTTTAAGATGAAAACAAAGACTAAAACATCACAGTAGAACTCTTTTGCTACTTGTAAGACTTTATTTTATTACTCACCGTACCAAGTTAAGCTTATTAATTCATGCTTCCATCAAAAGGGCAAGGTGAAAACTCTGTGTTAAACATGGCACTTACGAACGGGTGGAGATGACAACGTTTCCAAGTAACCACAACTTGGATTTTAGCTTAAAACCATATGATTTTCTGTCATTCCTTTTCTTTGGGAAGCACTTAATCACACTTCCTTTAGACCCAAGGGAGCAGTGGGATGGAAGGAGAAGACAGAGCTTTGGGACTTCCTCAGCTTTCTTCTAATTTGATGCCAAGCTTACGTGACAAGCACCTTCTCCTGCACTCCAAAAGCAAGGTATCCCTACGGGATGAATTGCCTATGAGCAGAAGCAGCCATCAAAGGGTGGCAAACTGTGCCTGAAGCATTTAAATTAACTTTCAAAACTTTGCTGAGTATTTCTCAAAGCCTGAAGAAAACGTTCCAATCCGTCTAATTGACTGAGGCGCCAACGTCTCACTTTACAAAGGAGGAAGCCTCATTGATTTTTTTAAATGGTGCTTTGGTTCCTAAACGTCTGGTGCTTCTGAAGATGGGAGCCAAGCTCTTTAGCCGCCCCCACATCTTTAAGGATTTATGCAGAGGGCAGCCTGCACTCCGTTCCTTTTTCCCTTCCTCAACCAAGGAAAAGAAGGTGCAAAACACTGAAATCATAAAAAAGCAACGGTGGGACATGACACTACTTTTTAGAGACAACTCAGCCACAACTAGACCAATTTCCACGGCTTTGACGCAGGTTTCTTCTCCAAATCTCCAGGACAACATCGGTTATTTTCCTTATTTATCCCAAGGTACTCATGCTCATGCCCATCAATGAAACTTTAAGATTGTTTCTGCTTTTCATATGACTTCCCACTGCAGCCCAGGACACCGGAGATCCCACATTCTCACCCTCTTGGGCTTTTTCTCAGTGTGATCTTCCTCTTCGTTAGCGAGGTAAATTTGGGAAAGTCCAAGTGAGTGTTTTTTCACGCCTCTGCCTTGCTCTGCTTTCCTGAGACATCATCCACGGGATCCCTGACCTTCCTGCCTACTAACAAAAAAAAAAATCCCTTCTCTTGCTTTTCTGAGTAGTCTAACAGCATCTTTTTATTATTATTCAAGTATCATGAGCTCTCACACTCAGAAAGTTTGTACGTCCTTAACTTAGGCAGCAGCCCTTCCTCGGCTCATCCCTCCTGAAAATGCCACATCCTTCTCTATCAGTCTTCCAGGAATGTAAATTATCTCAGCAAGCCTCAGTAGGGTAATTAAGTCACAACATTGATGACATACTCAGCCTTCCAATATCTTGTTTATCCTTCATTACCAGCATACAAATATCCAAGATATTCATTCACTGCGCAGCAACTTTTAGAGTTTATTCTTATTTCAGGGCAAAATAAAGGCACATCTGAAACAGTTTTAAACTGAAAAAGAAGTATTTTGGTCCACAAATACATAGAAAGCACCGAGGATTATTACGCAATCCACACTTTGCTATTCATCAAATCCAAACTCATCCTGTGCTTGTCTTAGAGCTGAAAAATTCTGCAACGGTAGTCTAAAAAAATAAAAACTTTTACTAGAATATGTTGGAATAGGATAAAAAATATTTTAAAATGGTTTGATTTCTCCCAAAATATTTCTTTGACAAAGTAAGTCAAATAGTTAACTTTGGAAAATGGGATCATAAGGTGATGTTTTGAGCATCTCTCAATGGTTTCTGAAGGTAGCTGATGTAGGTGATGCTCAGCCTCAACCTTAATGGATTTAGGCACTGTCTGCCTGGAATTGTTTGTGTGAGGATAAGTTATTAGAAGTCTTACTATGACTCTGTATATAATGTATCCATGGGTGGTATATGTGTATTTACAGACACACACACACACAAAAAATAATCACAAGCCTTCCTGGATTAGCCAGATTTACAGGCTGGCTCAAATTTCCCTGACAAAAATGCTACTCAGAGCAAAAATAAACACAATTTCAAACAAATACAGAAGGTTTTAATATACTATACAGAGGAACAGTTAATATTATAAATATTCTTTTTTGGACAAGTGCACAGGATTAATTTTGTGATTAAAAATGAATGTGCTCAGCTCTTTTCTAAAGGCAAAAGTTACAGTTCTCAAGAGGGAACCCTAAACTTCTCATTAGATACCAGTGCTTAATTTTCAGCTCTATATAATTTCAGATAAAGAAACCCAAGAGAACCTGAGATTTAAAACGGCAATTTAGGCAAATACTTAACAGATCCAAATTAGATAATAATTATCAAACCTATTCATATCTTCAGAAAAATTCTAAATTTGCTGAGCTTAGTGCATCCTTTACATTATAGTTCAACTTCCGAGAGCCCATTTCTCCTTCCAAAAACACATATTCACCCTTCATTAAATTGCAGGGAGGCAATAAAGATGAATTTATCTTCAGTCCTACTTTCTCTTTGGCCCCTCTTGCCAAAAGTCCCCCTGAGGGCAGGCAGGAGGTCTCCCAGGTAGGAAAGCACCCGATGTTGCTCCTGCCCAGCCACCGCACGAGCCTTCACCATCAATGGGGTCTCCATGATGCTGTCGACGGGCTGAGACTACAATTATCCCTGCGACAGAGACCATGATTCAGCTGGCATTTACTGATGAGTGATTAGCCACGTTTGCCCATCAAGACACTACATTGCTTCATTTTAGAGGGCTTAAATTGGCTTCCTTTCAAATTGTTTTGTAGGAGCTTAGAGTTCTGTTTGTCTGGATTAAGGCAGAAGCACAGAACAAAGTAAATACTTCTGTCCTCCTGGATGGAAGGCCCCATTCTGGTCTTAGTGCTTTAGTGTGTTTTTTAAATTATAATTTCCTGGTGCCTAGGATGTAATGTACATCAACTTCAATCATGGGGATAGATACCTGACACTTCCAACCTCATCAGAAAGTCTCCCCCGGCTACAAAATACTGACTTCAAGTCAAAATACTGACTTCAAGTATCCTCAGACTTGATTTATTAAGCAATTTATGTTCACATTTTTGACCTATAGATCTAATTCTATTCCTGCTTGAGTGTTTTTCCAGAAGATCGGATTCGGGTTAACAACAGAGGCCGTGAGGATGCAGCACATCTAGGAAATACAACATACTAGCTGGATTTTACTGCTAGTAAATTTTACTAGTAAAGTCATTTTACTAGTAAAGTAATTTTACTTTACTTTTACAGCAAAAAGAAAACAAACCCTCCAGCCTGCCTCTGTGAAGAGAGCGATTCCCAACACGCTGGACCAAGGTCTACCTTCATTTAAACCAGAGCAATTTTTCTATTCTTGAATGGATGGCATTAAAGATAATCATGGCTCTTGTACCTGAGCTAAAATTGATGATATTCCAGCAATGATGCTTACTGTACTCCATTTCACTAGACTTCAGGTTTTTTTTGCTTTAATAATGATTTAAGGCTCAGAGAAAATGGGTGAGATTAATGGGTGAGAAGGAGAAGTGGGTGGTTACACAAACAGTATTTTAGGCTTCAGTGGTTTAGATTTCCAGGTACAGTATCTTAGATTTAATCTTCCATGTTACAAGACCAAAATGAGAATATTACAACTTATATAAAAGGTGATCAAATAGCAAAATGTGCTTTACTGGGGATGTAAAGACCAGAGACTGGGGAATGGCTAAAGCATACCGTGGGCATACTGGAAGCTTAAGTTGGTGCTTAAGCATCACAACACAAATATCTCATTCTAACTATAAACAATATTCTCCTTTGGTACCCACATAGAGCTACTTGCTTTTCAGTCTTAAAACATGCATGGTGTCATGAGCTTTACTAATAATTGGTACAGAGAAATTCTCTGAATCCAGAGAATCCAGGGAAATTCTCACTTCACACGTACGGAAATAGAATTAAATTATGTGACACTTGTGAAGAGGTTCATCTGAATTTTATTAATTCCCCTGGTTTATCATCTCTCACAACTCATGAGCTCTCTTGCGGCAGATTCATTCTCAATTAACGCTCGCTAAGTGAGAGGGTAGATTCTCTATTGAAAAGAATGTTTTGGTGGGGAAAAAAAAATAAAAAAGAAGAAAAAAGAAACTTCCTTTGCTGCCAGCAGGCGAGATAAACTGATGGATGTCTGAGGGATTGCAATTACGCCAGAAGGAGACTTCTCAACAGACTGGGAGCACTTGTGGGACAAACCCAGTTAAGGATTTTGATCACCCAAAGGGCTGGGCTCCAGGTGAGACAACCTCATGCCTAAACACTGAACTGGCAGAGCCAGCAGGTTTCCACAAACATCACTGAACAGAATTAAATATATTTTTTTATATGTATGCTGAAATACATATGCTACATAATAGAAATGGTTTTTTTACATATCTGTACATTTATATCTATTTAAGTAATATAGGTATATATTTATGGGTAAGTATAAATGTATAGTCACACATATGTATATCTATATATACTCTGAAATACTGGCATTTTGACAAGCTCCCCAAAGCAAAGCAGCTCAGGGCTCAGATGCTCCTCTAGGAATTGGGCTTCTCCCAGTAAGGCAAACCCACCCATCTCAATAATCACCTCAATTCTGAATTTTCCTGATCTTATTAAGTTTAAATGGGACCGGTAATCCAATTGCACCACAAACTCCTTTAAATCAGACCACATGCTCTGCCTGCAGCCCCAAAACACCCCTGATTGATAAACTCGTGCTGTACCCCCTCATTCAAGTCAGCTCATTCAAATCTCACAATTTCCAACCTTTTTTTTCAAGTAAAAGGCAATCACAAAGACTGAAACAAATCCAGGCTCTGTTAAATCACCGCTTCATGGCTTATAAACATTTAAAAACTGAGTGCAGACTTTTTAAGACGCTGTGTTCAGAGTTTAAAGCAAATCCAGCCAAGATATTACCTTCTGCTGGTGAAAATAAATTTTAAGGCATAATTGAGGAACCTCTCATCACTGGGACTGAGCAAGGTTACATTACCAGTAATTAAAAAAAAAAAAGAGCTATGGCTATTAAACTTTGTGTCTTGTTTCTGAAATCGGTCCATAATGTACTTTCAAACTACCCGAGGGATAATTTCTGAATATATAATAGGCAGAGTGCTTAATTCAAATTCGTATTTTACATCATGTCAATAAAAGTAATTATTATAAAATAATAATAATACCAGAATAATAATAAAAAACAAAATCGATAGGACTCATCTTCATTTTGAAGATTTGTGTTTAAAAGTGAACCAAATCAGGAAATACAAAGTCATTAATTTTTTGATGTTTTCCCCTATAATGCATTTGCAGATATGACCAAAACTGTCTCAATGAATTTTTACAGCTTGTTAAATATTTCCTTCACTCCCTGTCCCTCTTTTCCCTAGGTCTGTGTATGTATTTCAATTCCGTTTGACGATGTTTTTAATCAATGCCTACAGAGTATGCAAAATTATTTTCCTTGTTCCTTTCTGATGACCCGATTCCCCGAATACTGAATGTCTCATTTGCCAGAGCGTAGAAGAATAGGTCACACTGAGCCACCTAATCCTGTACGAGTGACTCAGAAATCCCTCCATGTAAAATGCTCATGGCTCACATCTTCCTGACTCGAGATAATATAGGACTTTGTCCATCACTGTCCTCTTCTCTTGAGCTGTGCAGATCGTACACAGATTTTGAGCACGCTTTTTTATGCGATTTCTGGGCCACCTATGAATGCAAAAAAAATCTCTGCTTTTCATCCCACATCTCATCTAAGCAAGGCCAGTCCCACATCTAAAGCAGTCCCAACTAATCCTTTTCCCCATTCTCTTTGTGCCAGCGCTAAATATCTCCATTTCCTTATCCCTTTGCTTTTAGGACATCACACCGATTTGACATTTCTTAATCTGAGCCTGTTTTCCAGGTCAACAATTCGATTTCTCAAAGCTTTGGCTTAGTTGTCCAGGATTAGTGTCTCGCCCATTGATCCTTCCCTCTGTCTCTTTTGAGCCTGTGGTTCCCACAGCATTTTAAAAAAAAAATAAAATCCCAAACATTGTACAAATAGCGGGCACTGAGTCACGTTGAGACCTTTATGGGGATCCTCTGATGGAAGTCATCTTCCATCAGAGATGGAATCCGTATCTCCTCGTGGTATCAAATCCGTATCTCCTCCTGGTGTGAAACAGAGCGGCCAGATCTGCTCATGGGTAGCAAAAGATGCATAATATTTAGGGCATAAAAACGATCGGAGAGCCATTTCCCCACCACCAGGCAGTGCAGAGGACTGGGTCTGTCTTACAGCTCAGTTCTGCCATTCATGCCTGTCATCTCCTGCTCCTGGTGACCACCAAGGAACCCAAAACCTTGCTTTTAAGGGCATTTCTTTCTTCTGAAAAATGTGTTTGATGAAAACGTGATGAAAATCCAATTCTGAGTCGCCTGTTTGGCGGACGTCTCCCAAAGAAGGCACAAACAAGCCATGGAAACACGACAACCCAACACCAAACGTGCAGCAGCAGGAGTCAATCCGTGTTTGAAGCTCATTAGAGTGGTAATTGGACTTCAGTGATCTTCAGGGTGCTCCAGGAATCAATGCTGGGCCCCATGATGTTCAACACCTTCGTAAGTGATCTTGATGATGGGCCTGAAAGCACCCTCAGCATGTTTGTGGATGACACCAAATAGGGTGATGATGCTCACATGTCAAAAGGGAAAGTGTCTTACAGAGAGACCTGGACAGGCTGGAAGAGTTGGGTAGCAAGAACTGGAAAAAAATCAGAACGAAGTGGAGAAAAGCACCATCTAAGTGAAACTTTAGTTTCTCTTTCTGCTCCTCAAGATACAGTTTATTACTCTGTTTTTTAGATAAGCATTTCTATAGGAAAACTTCAGCAAAAACTCCTTTTGTTTAATGAATGGTGGGGGGTTTGCTTTTTGTTGGTTTTTTTGTTTGTTTGGTTGGGTTTTTTTGTTGTTTGTTTGTTTGTTTTTTGTTGTTTTTTTTATCAGAGTTAGGTTGATGAACCATGATCTTAATGGACTAGATGATCTTAAAGGTCCCTTCCAACCTGGACAATTCTATGATTCTAATATTCAGGAGTGGCAACAAAACTCTCTAGGAGTAAGAATCATAGGAAAGAATAAATTTTAAAAAAAAGTGCAATTCTGCATAATATATACATGCACAAAAGAACCTCACAGTCCATGCAGAATTTCTGCTCCCCATCTCAGAGTATTTGGGGGTCCAGAAGATGAAAGTCAGTGGGATGCTCAAAAGCTGGGTTCTAGGGTTTCAAAAAAACATCTGTTTTTTGAACTGTAAAAACCATCTATAAAATGTTCGTATAGAAGTTTCGTAACAAACCCAGGTAACAAACTAATTAATAGAGGCAGGAGCTGAAAGAAAATCACCGCTGCAGTGTATTTTACAGGAAACTGTTTCAGAAAATGATAGTATTTTGATACTCAAGGGTGCCTGAAGGACCAGCTGTCTTCCAAAAAGTGTAGCCACTGAAATTACTAGATTCCCTGCCCCAGAAGTTTGATTTATTACAGCGGGCAAACGGGCAAATTTTATGATTTTAGTCTGAGTTATCTTACTGAAATCCCTTTTTACACCCATAATTTAGAAATGAATAGAAGGCCGAGGCTTCACCTCGCACATTTTTTTCATTGCAACATTGTTTTGAGACAAAAATGTGTTAGTTGACTGTGATCACAGAAGTGTCTCTCAAGGTTTTTGTCTCTCCCTGCTGCTGACAGCCAAAAAAAGGGGAGTATGAAAAAACACATACTTAACACGATTTGTTTTACCAAGAGAAACCAGCCTGGATACAGCTAGTGATGTAACAATGTTTATCCACTGCAATTTTAAAAAATATTATTCATACAGATAGACAGAAAAGTGCGTAAGAATCAAGACAAGAAAATACAACCCAGACTTCTTTATCATTTTAACAAATGTCAAACCAACTCACACGTACGTGCTAGAGAAGAGCAAATCCACGACAGTGGGGATCAGCAAAGGAGATTTTCATTTTGCATATTTTTATGCACAGCCCTAGGACGGTGCCTGCCCCAATGACTTGTGTTGGCCGTCTGATGAGCTCCATCGCCATCCTCTGAAGGCCACCCCCTGAGCTCCATCACCATCCTCCAAAGCCCACCCCCTGAGCTCCATCACATCCTCCAAAGGCCACCCCCCGAGCTCCATCGCCATCCTCCAAAGCCCACCCCCTGAGCTCTATCACATCCTCCAAAGGCCACCCCCTGACTCCATCACCATCCTCCAAAGGCCACCCCCTGAGCTCCATCACATCT
>JAOQGH010000002.1:932937-944752 GCA_025769975.1 Gallinago jamesoni | reverse complement strand
CCAGGCTGAACAACCCCAGCTCTCTCAGCCTGTCCTCACAGGAGAGGTGCTCCATCCCTCTGATCATCTTTGTGGCCTCCTCTGGACTCGCTCCAACATGTCCACATCCTTCTTATGTTGAGGGGCCCCGCAGCTCAACCCAGGACTCCAGGTGGGTCTCACCAGAGTGAAGTAGAGGGGTAGAATCCCTTCCCTCATCCTGCTGGCCATGCTGCCGGGGATGCAGCCTGGGATGGGGTTGGCTTCACGGGCTGTGAGAGCACATTGCTAGTTCATGTTGAGTTTCTCCTCCACCAACACCCCTAAGTCCTTCTCCTCTGGGCTGCTCTCGATGCAACAAACAAAACTGGGGGTATCGTCTGTTGCTAAATAACCCCTTGGTATCCCCACAGTCCCCATGTTACGAGCCAGTTTGACTCAGTGATGACCCAGTGAGGCTTCCCAAAGTCCAAAGGAGGTAGTATTGCTTTCCTGGGATGGAGCAGCTGCCTTACAAGGAGAGCCTGAACAGGTCTGCAATCTGGAGAGGAGAAGGCTAAGGCTCAGTGTCATCAAGGCGGTGAATAAAATGAACGCAGAGCAGTTCACCCCCCAATATTACAAACTGGGGGGAAAGGGGAGGAGGGAGAAGAAATAATCAATGAAACTTACAGCAGATACGCTTGCCATTTTAAAAAATAGCACTCTCCCCTGTGGGTTGGGAAGATCTGGAGCCCATCGCTATCCGAGAGGGTGGAGGCAGCAGGATAAGCACAGTCCAAAGGGACCAGACACATCAGTCAGTGGAGATGGTGATCCTATAGCCTGGCTGAAAGCAACATAGGCTGCAGTGAAATTCAGTAAGATTTACTGACTGGTTATGTATTTGGTCTTATTGTTGGGAGATTCTGTTTTAAGGTTACCTTAATGGAAGTTTATTGAAAGTGATGGACTTCAAATATAAGGAAGCACAACTCCTCCAGTACAGAAAGGTCTAATCAGATCTTTGAAATTAATCCATTGTAACTCAGAAATAAACCTTGAATTATAAATGGTAAAAATACCTTTTAAAACCATGCTTTTATGGATACCAGGAAAGGCAGCACGGGGTGATTTCGTTTCTTCAAGCATCTTCTAAAGTGGCTTTAGAGAACAAAGGGGATAGTTGATCAGTTCTGTATCTGTCTTAGTGCCATACAGCTTTTTGTTCCCCAATTAATACCATGAAATAGTCTAGAGGAAGAAAGTTTTCTGTACTGGTGAGTCAAAATCAGACCCTGTGGGTTTTAATCCGAGAAAAGGCCATGGATTGTTGAGCCCAAAAATCAATATAAATGGCAAATACTGTTGCATTCTCTTGTTTGTCAAACTCTCTCAAAACTTTGCTCATTAGCAAAGCTCAGTCACTTTGTTTATCAAAACTGCTCTCGCCAAATTTCATGCATTAGTAGTGTTTTTGGAGACATGAAAAAAGGGTGATAAAAGGAAGCTCTTGAAAAGTACTTATTTTACAGCTGCTGTTCGTATTAACTACTTTTTCAAGAATTACATGGAGAAAGTCACAATCTACTTATGAACGTGTTTCACTGTGATGGTTTCTCAGATTATCCAACTCTGCAATTAAAACAACATGAAAAACATCAACAAAATTATTTTCAGTAGTATTTAAAAACAACTCAAGCGCTCCATTTTCCCTGCACGATGATCATACTACTTCTGTATTAAACAGAACGAGTATTTTATTCTGAGCTCTGGCAAACAGATCTATATAGTTTTTAAAAGTGGACTGACTTACAGTGAAAGCTTCTTCCTATAATAAAGTTATTTCATGCTATTGAGTTTTAAATAACACCATGTAACTGAAGGAGCAGAAAGTTGCTCTCTGCAACAGGAACACGGATGCAGACATCATCCAGGGGTGAGCAGATACAGCTCAGGATCTACTCAGCTGTCCCTAGAGCATCCAGAGGACCTGGCCCAACACACACCCACCTCGGGGCTCCCTCTGCTCCAGCTTTAATCGATCTTAAAATTGCACATGATGCCTAAACCTCCAGGTGTTGTGGGAGCTGCTCTTGCCAGTGCGTTCAAGGAAAGCTCTTCAAGGAGAACTGGCTGGACAGTTTTTACAGACCTTTATTTCTCCAGTTATTCAACCTCATTATAAAATAAAACTAACGTTCAAGGTTTCTCCATGCTCCATTTCCAAATTGAGCAGCAAGTTTTCAAATCCCATTACAGATCACAGAATCACATGGGGTTGGAAAGGACCTCAGGAGATCATCCAGTCCAACCCCCCTGCCAGGTCCAGGTGGACCAAGCAGGTCCACCCAGAGCAGGTCGCACAGGAATGTGTCCGGGTGGGTTTGGAATGTCTCCAGAGAAGAAGACTCCACCACCTCTCTGGGCAGCCTCTGCCAGGGCCCTGCCACCCTAACAGGAAAGAAGTTTCTCCTCATGTTTAGGTGGAGCTTCTTATATTCAAGTTTGTGCCCATTTCCTCTTGTCCTGTCCCTGGGACTCACTGAAAAAAGACTGGCCCCGTCCTCCTGACACCCACCCTTTGAGTATTTATAAGCATTGATCAGATCCCCTCAGCCTTCTCTTCTCCAGACTAAAAAGACCCGAGTCCCTCAGCCTCTCCTTGTAACAGAGATGCTCCAGGACCCTCATCATCTTGATCTTGAGGGTGTCTCAACTTAGAATGAGCAGCAAGTTTTCCAGGCTCTGTTTCATAATACCTTTTCTAAAGCCTTAAAGTTGATGCTGAAGGAAAACTTACATAAAATGAGCAATCCAAGACTAAAAACCTAGAGCTATTCTACAGTTAACTAGGAAATAATCTAAATAAGGTGAGGAAAACTAAGAGATTGACGGGATGCTGCTGTGTTTGGTTTCTGACATGTTGGCATGCACACCAAAAGTACCGAAGGTACAATAAGGTACCAAAGAGGTTTCTTTTTGATTTTATAGCAATGTCACGTTTCATTGACTCCCAATACAAGCCAGCAGCCATGCCTCAGCACCTTCCTTCCATTCCTGTCCCCGAGACAGCTTGTAGTGTCTTCATGGAGCAAGCCCACTCAGCTGGCTCCAAAAGTTGTCACCACTTGAGACAATAAAGGTAATAGCAACATAAAACCAACTATAGGGACGAAGGGGAAAACTCTGGGTACTAGGTAAGCACTCTGACAAAGCTCACCTAGAAAAAGGTGAATAGGAAAAAAAAAAGGTTTTTTAAAAAAGTAAAAAAAACCCCAACAACTGAGAAATAGAAAACTGAGCCCCCAAACTGCAAGGCTTTCCATCCTGAAAAGACTAGCAAAAGGCTGGAGATGCCAAAGGCAGGCAAACTAAACAAATGGTATCATTAATAACAAAACAAACCAAAAAAAAACCCAAAGGAAAGGGGCAAAAAAAAAAAAGAAAAACGTTTCTTTAACTAATTAAAGACTTTGAGAGACAAGGCAGATTTTCTTAAGAGCAAAGGCAACACGAACACCCCAACTACAAGAGCATTTAAGCAGCCAGCAAGCAAGCGCTAGGATTTCTTGTTTTTAATGACAGCTCAAATCAAAGAAAGAAAAATCCACACTGACAATTCCTGGAGCTTTAGAAGCCAGCCCAGCCACCCATCCCTCACTTCTTTTTCAGCTCAAATCGCATTTGCACCGAACCCAGGCACTGGAACAGAGCAGTCCTGAACGCTGATCCGCTGAGCCAAGAAGGCATTTCTTCAAAGAATCAAATAAAATGTTGCCAGAACTTGCACCTTCCTTATGTATGGGCAATTTTGGTTACAGTCTCATGATTCTTAGGAACTGAATATATGGGACTTTCTTTTCTTTCAGACCTTTTGTGTTAGAAACACTGAAAAGGGGGGAAAAAAAGAATAAAGAATGAAACTTTCACACTTGGCGTCATTGCATTTAAGTCAGAATAAGACACTGCTGCTCCTTCTGTCTTACCAGGGGTAAAAAATGTAATTTATAGAAGAAAGCATCTATTTTTGAAATGGAATTGGTAGCTTCCTGTACTAAAGACTTCTCAGCGGTGAAACCCTGAGCCAAAGAGACATTTCCAAGGGACAGCATTGCTGAAGCAGTTAAGGAACACACCCTCCTGTCCAAAAAAATCCTGAAATAATAATCAAATTACACACTTGGGGGGTAAAAAAGGTCACACACAGAAATGGGAGAAAAAAGTACACGCAATGCAGTTCTGCAAGCTCACAATCTCTTGAAAATGCAAAGCAGCAAAGTCCATCTATAGATGCATGCAAACAGACATCAACCAGAGTAGGTCTCCTCCTCCATCGTCCCCTCAACCAGCTTTCTTCATAAAAGACCATCATCACCAGAAAACACAGCTCTTTCCCCTGCCAGTTATTTCTGACTGTACCGTGCCTGCAAGATTTTGCTCAGCTTTGCTGCACGGCTAGAAATGAGCTGAAGTTCACCTGATTGAAAATCAGAAGTCAAAAAAGAGGTCAGGATGAGCAATAACCCTAAAGCTTTTGTAGAGATGGTCAGCTGCTGCGCTTTGGAAATGTTAGCTGCTCTCTTAATTCATAGAATCATAGAATGGTTTGGGTTGGAAGGCACCTTCAAGATCATCTGGTTCCGACCAGGGACACCTCCCACCAGACCAGGTTGCTCCAAGCCCCATCCAGCCTGGCCTTGAACCCCTCCAGGGATGGGGCAGCCACAGCTTCTTGAATCTTGAGGTATCAGAACTGCATTTAAATTTTAAAAAGATTACTGTATTGGAAGGAACCAAGTTTAAGCACTGACTTGATACTTAACCCACAACGAAAACCAAACCCAGGTTGGTTGTCATTGAGTCAGTCCAATGCCCACACTAAGAGTGCAGTTCAAAGGAACGAGCTACTTTGGCTGATTTCTACAGCCAACAGCAAGCTGCAGCGCCTGAAATGCCCCAGACTGTACCAGAATTTGTCCATAGCCTGGCTTCTGGACCTTCTTATCTTCACTCAGAAAAGGTGCACGTGTAGAGGAGCATTTCACACCAGGGTTGTGTCAAGCAGATGCCACCTGCATCCTACTCCCAGGCAGGACACAAGAGCGTGCCCGACCTTGGACTGAAATTTTTCATGGTTGGTTATTCCTGTCCACACCACACCTCTGTACTCTTTACTATTTAAAAATACCTAAGAATCCAGTAGGTATCAATATGCCGAATTTCCTCTTTCTTGCCCTGCTTCCTCAACCAGTTCTTATTTTTGCCACTGAGTCCAACACCCCTGTTGTGGTTTCAGGTACGCAAGGAACCCAGGTGCTGCATGAATCACAGAAGGTTGGAAGGGACCTTCTAAGATCATCTAGTCCAACCAATGAATTTTTCCTTTTGCTCTTCCCATCTCAGACTTTTCCCTCTTTGATTATTCAGCCTCTCTGTTAAAATTTCACTGCCACGTACTGCAGTGGTTGGCACCTCCTGAGACATGGAGGTACCATACTGAAGATGCTCCTCTGCTGAACAAGAAGAGGGGGGGGAAAGGTTCTGCTATGTATGTCCTCAACATCATTTTCTCTTGTTGTCTGTCCTTTGGAGGAATAATCCAATTCCACTTTGTCACATTAAAGGGCAAAAACTGTAAAGGTCAGAGAAAAATAGAGGCAGTGGAAGGGAGTGTTTAAATTACTTTCTCCAAGGCTAACTCCATTTATCCCCCAGCAGGCACCCAGATGGACCCAGGCACAGCGGGATGATCTGTCACCCCACCACCTCTGGCTTGGGCAGCCTGGGTTTTTTTACCTCCAAGTAAGTTTTTAATCAAATGGCTGAATGTCTCAAGTCAACTTTTCTGCCATACTGATTGTTCTAAGAAGGTCTGAGCAAACTTTAAACGAGTTCCCATATTTGTTAGAAGAGAAACATATGAAGGCAACACCCTTCTCAAAGTCTTCTAATGAGCCTCTGCAGTTTTAATTGCCAACTGACTGTTGCTTTATTTTTCCTTGCAAATTATCCACGGTACCAAGCTCCTTTTCAAGTTGGGTAATTTCTGGGGCTTCAGCTAGCAAACTAGGGAAGCAATTCCATAGGACTCCAGGAAAAAAACAGTGGTGGAAAATTCAAACTCATCCAAGCTTGGCAAGAAATTGATAAACTACTCCCTTAATCATGCTGCGTGGCACTGAGTTTTGTGCAATTAGCACTGCTGATAAGCAGAGAAGCTTAAGAAACTCTTGTGCTGGTGTTTGAGGAGACATCAGTTTCACCAGAAAAAAGGATTTACATTTTTTTTTTTATTTCACTAATATTGTTTTCCTAGAAGCATAGGCTGGTGTTAACTAGCAGCCTTGCACTGAGAAGTATTTGTGGGAAGTTTTTTATTCAAATTTTGTCCACAGGAGAATATAATTTTTGATGCTACAGCTACCCCTCAAATAAATATGACATCCTTGGTGCACGGAGACTCCACTCCTCTCACAAGCTCTCAAAAACCACCTGCAAAAACACTGCTTAACTCTGCTCACCTGATTAGTCTTTAAGAGTAACGAGAATTACAGCACAATAAATTTCCACTTACTAAGAAGAGCTTCTGTGTTATCAAATGAAGAATTACGAAGTTTTATGTATAACCAGAATTCAACTGGGGTATTTTTTTTGCCTCTTTTGTTCTGTGTTTTTTTCTGGATGTGTCATATAGTTCCTTCTACCACCCACGTTACTAATAAACAAAACCACATTTGAATTTTAATCCATTTTCACTTCTTTCAGACTCTTGGGATAACACACTAGCACATCCCGTGCGCTTGGCAATGAGCAAGGCAAAATCCTTTCTTGGTCTACGGGAAAGATTCCTAATTAACGGGGCCTAATACTGAGCTGGGTGGCTTGGGTAGAGACAAGGTGCATCTCCTTCTTGCCCAGCCCCCTTTCCCATGGCTGGACTCTCACGCTGATGATCCCACCTGAGGATGGGAAGGGAAAGTAGAGCAGCAAGTCACCCACACGCTGGTGTTTGCCCTGGTGGCCCCAGGGCAACCGAGGCAGAGATTTCAGGCTGTTATTAGGTGGGGGGGACGGTGAGTTCGAGGGGCAGTACCCAGCCAGAGCAGAGGTAAAGAAAAACAACAAAACCCAGCATTTTTTTTTTTATAGATTTGGATCAGTTGCTCATTCAACAACGTTATTTCTGAATGATCTGAAAGCACAGCTGAGCTCTCAACTAGCTTCCTCAAAGAAGTGACCCCAGCAATTTGAGATATACGGGTAAACAAGAGTATTTGGAGAATAGCACCCTCCCAGGGGATCAGAGACATCATTTTGGCTGTGAGATAATTTATCCATAACAAGTGGAGCTTTCTTTCCTTTATTCTAATACACTTAATTTAATTATTTGCTGGATTCAGGGAGAAAAGTCTGTAATTCTGCATTAAATTGCGAGTTTTACATTTAGGCACTTGAGAGCTGTGGATAATGAGTACTGACAGAAGAAAAATTTAGCTGCTGGTTTGGATTTAGCTATGTGTGTAATGGAAGCTGATCTGTGAACACCAGCACTTTGGGAGGCTGTGACTGGGACATACTTGGAGCATCACACTGAACAACAATTATTTTTTCTGTAATATCTAGAAATGTAAAGCAAAAGCTTCAGAGTAGCCTCCTCCCTGCCTCATCCCCCCCCACACCTCAAAAAAAAAAAAAAAATTGATGTCAGAAACTTGTAAACACTTATCTTAAAGATGAGACCATGTGTCATGAGATGTGGCCCTACCTTCCTCAGTGCTTCTCAACACCCAAGGGTTTGGGGCAGTCCTTCTTCCAAGGCCCTGGTGAAACCCCAGCCCACTTTTACTTAAGACTGTGATTATATTGAAAAAATATTATAATAATTTTCTCAGGTAAAGCTTTCAAAGACCCGGGCTGTCTTACTAAAGAGGTCATAATGAACCAGGAGTCAAGATTAGAAAAGTTAAAATTTAAAGCCTTCTAAAGTATTTTTAAAAGACAAAGTCCTTCCTACAGTGATTTATCCCTTGAAGTTTGCAACCACCTACGGAGCGAGCACCAGCTGAAGGGCCCACGTAGCCTAATGCATTGAGTAATGACACTAAAAACCTTTTAATTTACACATAAAGCAAAAGTGCATATGTAAATGAGTTAGAGCAAGAGATGCCAACACAGCTGAGACATCACTACGGCCCAAGGGCACTGTTGAGCTTCACACACACGACTGTAACGCATCCTTCATTCCGTCTTCGCCGCAACTTCATTTTTCAAAAATAAATACTTAACACCCCTGTACTGATGTACTGGCAGGCACACCAGAAAACACTTCTGACACTCTGGAGGTAATGGAAATCTATCTCCTGAAAATTGGGAAGCCCTGACTTAAAACTAAATGAAAGTTGGATGATGTCCCTTGACACATGTTCACCGTCTCCAGCATCAATGCTGACTGGGTGTCTATTCTCATTACAATCACCAATTGTTCACTTCTCCTGAAATAAAACCTTGTGATGACCAAAGTTATCATCTGACCTACTGGAATATTTACTAGCATTCACCTTTTTAGAGCTCCGTGACATTGATTTATCATTTAGCCCAAAGAACAAACAGATGTTTGAAGTTGTTGATTAGCAGCAGCAGCAACAATTGAAGTCAATCAGAAGCCCTGCATTGACCTGCACACCTCGAAGGCCTCTCTTCAGTTAGGTCTAGATCAAACAGCTCCCCAAAGTCAAGCTGTGACCGTGTGATATAAAGCCACTTACAGTCACAACTGCCATCTACTTGTGCAATAACGAGAGAGGAAATACCTAGAAGTCACTTGCTGGCCCTGGAACCCAGATTACGTGCCCGACAGCTGCTGGTGAAAGAAGGAGTGTAATTATCATAATTTTACAATGCTGGAACAGACCATAACAACTACAACATCAAGTGCAGACACGGCCTTCTTGAGGAAGGATCTCTCTGAGGATGGTCAGAGTAGTGACCTTACCGCTGCCCCCAATTTAACCCGGAAAAAGGGATTCAGTACAACTAAGCGCCGAGTGGCAATCTGGAAGTTTACTCAAGAGAGGAGACTTAGTACATGAAAAAGCAAGAAAAAGCAAAATGGATAGTAGAAACCACTGCCAGTATTATCTCCTGGTGGAGTCACTTGTACAAACAGGTTGACAATGGACACAGGAACAGTGAGGGTGGATCAACACCCGCTTCCACCTTCACCCGGGTTCTCCTTGGTTCCTCGGTTGGCTCGGGGGAAGGAGATAAAGCATCTCACAGAAGAGCAGCCCCCCACGCTGTCTGAAGCATCCTGGACGTCTCTGGGGCTGGCCCCATGGAGACAAGCACGACTTGTGGAACATGCCCATTTGCTACATCATGTGGGAATGCCCCAAAGCATTTCCTAATCTTTTGGATTACTGTGCCACCGATGAACTGACCAAATTGTAGCCAATGATTTACCTGCAATAAACAGTCCTTGTAAAAAGGCAAGGTTTGTGCAGGTGAAAGTAAAGAACATCAGTCAAGTTCTTCAGAACTGTGGAGAACAGCATGTTCTTTACCAACAAAAAATCTACTTCTCTTTTTCTGTTTTCTCATCTCTGCCCATTTGTTCTCTTTCTTTCTCTCTCCTTTTGAAACAAAATTAGGTATTTCTAAAAGGCTTTCTTCTGAACAGGGACTCACAGACATTACTGTTTTGCTGCCACTTGTTTGTCTTTGCATTATTCTACCCCATCTGTACTGTTCTAACTTCCCCCCCCAGCATCCTTAAAGCACAGAACTATTTATCATCTCCTATAAAACCTATCTGCTTAAGATGTCACCATAAACTCTTATCCTCAAGACGAAGGCAGACTGTGGTACCATTAATCAGGCTATTAATCTAAATTTAAAGGAAAATATATTTATGCTGTACATAGCCATGTGATTTTCTCCTCTACTTATTGTGCAACCCAGGCTTTTGCCCAGAACATTGGTAAAAGAAACGGGATTACAGGAAACACGCTGAAGATTCGGAGCAGGGAATTGCTGCCACGAAAGGTTTTTCCCTGATTTTGTTTAGTCAGTTTAGAGGCAAAATGACTTGTCCTGGAGAAATACATCAGCTATACTTTTGAGTTTCCCTCGAAGACTTACACTAACAAGGGTCGGATAAGCTCTTCTAAGCAACAGCCATACCTATCAGGAGATCCAGGAGATCCAGGATCCTCCACATAAAGTAGCGTCAACGGGGCCGTATTACTGTAGGAGGTTCCCTACGTGAACAAACCCAAGCAAAAGACCCTGGAGAAGCACATCTTCTCCATCTTCTTCCCACTCACAGTGCCTACATCCAATACTATAACCCAAAGAGTTGAATTGAGAAAGCGGAACATCCAACAGAGGCTGCGGCCCCAAGGAAGAGGTGAGGAGACCCCACTTCCCAACGCAATCCCAAGTCATTCAACATCAAATGACTCATCAAATGACATCAAAAGCTCAAAAATGATCTTACTTTTGACAGTCGCTGTTCGGGTGCAGTTGTAGAGTATGGCTAACTCCCCAAAAACTTTGCCAGGTCCCATGGTGCACAGCTTCACGCCTTCTTTTGTCACTTCAACCTTCCCATCTGTGAGAAAAAAGAAAAAAAAAACAGACCATATTAAAAGGGAAATTAAGTTATTTCAGAATTAAGTTTTAAAATGTATTCAGTTATGCTGTGAATAAAAACACCAGAGCTTTACAACCTGGAAAATCAATTAAATCCATTAGGAAGGACAGCACAAACTTAGAAAAAGGTTAAAAACAACCCCTGCATCTTTAAGCTTTCAACCCTTGAGGGTTCTCAGCGGAGTATCTGCACAGACAGGACAGGTTTACCAGAACACTAAGCTCCATGTGAACTTTGCTTCATGTATTACACTTCCAGGTGAAATTTTTCCCCAATTTTGTGTTAGAAAAGGAAAAGATTTAGATCTTTTAACACCACGCATGAAAACCATGGAGTAATTCTACTCGTTTTCACTGAGAAACTAATCCCCAAGAACACTCAGCCATGAATAACACAATTATCAAAAGGAAAATTACTTTGATCTGTGGCCATTATTTAATTCCCACCTCACTGGACCTTTCCTTTTTGGAACATTTCACCTCACCAGAGCAAGTCCACCTTATCTGCTCACCAGTGTATGCCCACAGGAGACGTGAGAGGGATTTAAACGCAAAGGCTGAATGGAAAGAAAGCAGCTCAGGGCCAGTCTGGGGGTTTCAAAGGACATACGAGGAGCCAGGAGAAGAGAAGAGAAGGAACGGAAGATGGCCCCACCACCTTGTGCACACACAAGTAATGCCACGACAAGAAGCAGAGTACACACACGTGGGGAATCACAGAGTCACAGAATGGTAGGGGTTGGAAGGGACTTCTGGAGATCATCTAGTCCAGCGCCCCTGACAAAGCAGGATCACTCAGAGCAGGTTGGACAGAATCACATCAGGTGGGTTTGGAATGTCTCCAGAGGAGTCTCCACCACCTCCCTGGGCAGCCTCTGCCAGGGCTCTGCCACCCTCACAGGAAAAAGCTTTCCTTCATGTTCAGATGGAACTTCTTACATTCAAGTTTGTACCTGTTGCACCTTGTCCTGTCATCAGGAACCACTGAGAACCTGGCCCCATCCTCTTGACACCTGTGCTTTCTGTACTGATAAGCATTTATGGTATCCCCACTCAGTCTTCTCTTCTCCAGATTAAAAAGATCCAAGTCCCACAGCCTCTCCTTCTAAGAGAGATGCTCCTGTCCCTCATCATCTCTGTAGCCCTCTGCTGTCCCCTCTCCAGCAGTTCCCTGGCCTTCTGGAACTGGGGAGCCCAGAAC
>JAOQGH010000002.1:853821-867977 GCA_025769975.1 Gallinago jamesoni | reverse complement strand
CCCCCGAAATCCCTCCCCCGCAATGCACCACGGCGATGCACACACACGCAACCCCGCCCGCATGCCCACATCCCCCCCCCGCCCCCCCCCGCTGCATCCTTCCGCAGCACCCCGCACCCACCTGCGACCCCGCATCCTCCGCGCCCAGTCGGGGAGGGGGGGATGGAGGGATGGAGGGGGTTGCTCTGCGCACGCGCTGGGGAGGGGCGGGGGGGTGACGTCACCGGGGAGGTGGGGAAGGGACCCGGAAGGGACCCCCCCCCTCCCGCAGGGTGTGTCTGGGTATGGACACGCACCTGCACCAAGAGATTACGGAAATTCAAAAAGAATTATCAATGGAAATTAAAAAGAAAAGAAAAAGATGAAAGACAAAAAGAGGAAAGATCTCCCCCGCCAAGTTATTTTAATTAAAAATAAAATAAAATAAAATAAAATAAAATAAAATAAAATAAAATAAAATAAAATAAAATAAAATATAACTAAAATTTAAATAAATATAAAATAATCTTTAAAAATATAAAATACAAAATAGCGATAAAATAAAAATAAAATTAAATACATTAAAATAAATAAAATAAAATAAAATAAAATAAAAACCCGTTTTCCTCTAAAAAACAAAATTTTTTTTTAGAGCAATGAGGTCACATATGCTGCTTTTCTTTTTTTTTTTTTTTTCCTCCAAATCTCAGTTTACCAGTTCGCAGCGCAGCACTTCAAAGGTCTGGTTTTCAGTCCCGTTTCCCTGACACAGGCTTTAACGGTTGCCCAAACTCCCCACGGTAACACAGATAGTTTGGGGGAGATTTATTGTTTGCCATAGTGGATGGAAATCCCTATTTCATCCACCCTTCTTGCCCTAGAGCAAAGCAATAAATTGCTCCTGCCCACCCAGTGCCACCCACTCCCAGTGCCAGAGTGACACCTCCCACCACACCAGGTTGCTCCAAGCCCCCTCCAACCTGCCCTTGAACACCTCCAGGGATGGGGCAGCCACAGCTTCTCGGGGCAACCTGGGCCAGGCTCTGGCCACTCTCACAACAAAGAAGTTCTTCCCCAGATCTCACCTAAATCTCCCCTCTTTCAGGGTGAAACCCTTCCCCCTCCTCCTAGGGCTCCCCTTCCTCATCAAGAGTCCCTCCCCATCTCTCCTGGAGCCCCTTGAGGGACTGGAAGGGGCTGGAAGGTCTCTCCGGAGCCTTATCTTCTCCAGGCTGAACCCCCCCCAACTCTCTCAGCCACCCCTCCCAGCAGAGGGGCTCCAGCCCTCCCAGTATCTTCCATGGCCTCCTCTGGCCCTGCTCCAACAGCTCCATGTCCTTCTGACATTGGTGGCTCCAGGGCTGGGGGCTGCACTGGGGGGTGTCTCCTCAGAGTGGAGCAGAGGGGCAGAATCTCCCCCCTCGCCCTGCTGGCCACGCTGCTGGGGATGCAGCCCAGGGTGCGGTTGGCTTTCTGGGCTGCCAGCTCATGTTGCCGGCTCATCAAGTAGCTTCTCATCAACCAGCACCCTCAAGTCCTTCTCCTCAGGGCTGCTCTCCAGCCATTCTCCACCAAACCTGTATTTGTGCCTGGGAATGCCCTGTCCCAGGGGCAGGACCTTGCACTTGTCCTGGTTGAACTTCATGAGGTTGGCATAGGCCCACCTCCTCAGCCTGTCCAGGTCCCTCTGGATGGCATCCCTTTCCTACAGTGTGTCACCATGCCACACAGCTCGGTGTCATCTTAAAACTTGCTGAAGGTGCCATCAGTCCCACTGTCCATGTCTCCAAGAAAGATGTTAAACAGTGCTGGTCCAAGTACTGACCCCCGAGGAATGCCACTTGTCACTGGCTTCCACTTGGACCTCAAGCCATTGACTGACTCTTTCAGTGCAACCATCCAGCCAGTTCCTGATCCACCAAGTGCTTCATCTGTCAGATCCATGCCTCTCCAATTTAAAGACCAGGGTGTCGTGCAGGACAGTGTCAAATGCTTTGCGTAAGTCCAGGTAGATGACGTCTTTTGCTCTCTCCTTATCTAGCAATGGTGTAACGCTATTGTAGAAGGCCACCAAATTTGTCAGGCACAATTTGCCCTTGGTGAAGCCATTTGGCTGTCACCAATCACCTCCTTATTTTCCAGGTGCCTTAGCAGAGTTTCCAGGAGGATCTGCTCCATGATCTTTCTGGGCCCAGAGGTGAGACTGACCGGCCTGTAGTTGCCTGGATCTTCCTTTTTCCCTTTTTGAAAATGGAGGCTTTCCTTTTTCTTTTTTTTTCCCTTTTCCAGTCCGTGGGAACTTCCAGACTGCCCCAGCTTCTCAAATATGATGGATAGTGGCTTAGCAGCTTCATCTGCTAGTTCCCTTAGACGGGAACTGGCATTCTCCCACAGATGAATCTCATTAGGTCCCATGGACTTGTGCAACTTAAAGTTCCTCAGCTGATCTCAAACCGGGTTTGAGGTCAAGATCAGATTAGATAAAAAAGCAGAACTTGGGGTGGAATATAGCACACCTTTAATCACCTACCACAACATCTGCTCATGCCATGTTAGCTAAAGAAGTAGGATCAATCCTACAATTTTACAATATATAGATGATATTCTGAACAGGGGAAGAGATGAGGCAATAGTCGGCCAAAGTATGAAAGCTTTTTTCCAGCATTTTCAGGAGCTAAATATTAGCATTCCTGACTGAACACAGCAAGAGCTAAGTCAAGAGGTTACTTTTTTAGGTACCTGATGGATAGGAGGATGGACAACTGTGCCATCCAGCACAGAAAAAGAGAAAAGAAGACAGAAAAGGAAAAAGAAACAGAAGAAGAAATAACAGAAGTAAAAAACAGAAAGGAAGAAAATGACAGTATGGAACTGAGATCAGAAAAATCATGTAATGTCAGCTGCTTTAAAAGATGAATTTTTTATGTACGTGCCTATAAGACCACATCCACCCTACGCTCTATAGTACCCACCCACAGTACACCGTGGGATCCATCCACCCTACATGCCTGTTTACACTACATATAAGCATCAGTGATAAGGGATATAAAAGGGGATGGCAGCAAGGTATGTAATGTAGAGAAGATTCTCCTGTTACCTTTGGCTCTAAACCCCAGCAAGGCTCCAGAGCCTCATACTCCATTTTAGAAAGTGCTTCTAGCAGCATACGAAGGGCTGTCAACTACCAAGCCATTAACTCAGGAAAAAATAAATTATGTATGCCTATTCCTGCTTATCTCTTGTATGATTCATGCAAGAGAAAACTTGTCTGGAGGTGCCTGGAGGACCAAGTCCTATGGAAATAGGACAGCCTTGCTTTTCATCGGCAAGGACAAGATAGCAGGAATCCATTTAGTTCTTTGTTTCCTTGGAAGGCTACTGTGACCTCATTATCCATGAAATACATATTAAAGTTCACAACTCTGTATATGCTAATGAAGATTATTGAGATCATGTTCAACATACATGACTATAGCGCTCATCTCCCCACCCAAATCATGCTACACATCACCTCAGTGGAAGAAACTTGAGAAAAAACTGCCCCATAGCAGTGGGGAGGGTCGTACTGGTATGGCAAACATAAAAGAGGAAAATAAGTGCCTCAAGGGAGATGTTTCCCTGGGTGATAGACAGAAGAGAGCTCATATGAATCAACACCCACATTGGCTAGACCAAGGCTGGACCCAGGACGGGTGACCTCTTTATCTCTCCCTCTCTGCCTCTCCTTCTCTATCCCTTTGTTTCTATTTCTTTTCTCTTTTCTTTTGAAGTTGTTAAGTAACACAAGGCATACCTTACCACTTGCCATGATTCATTGCATATCTCTTGTTAAGTACCACTTGCCACAATTTGTTACATACCTAATCAACTATCATGGACCTAGTTAAGACACATATAAATCAAAGTGGGAATTAAATAAATCTTTGTATACAGACCTTGTCTCACGTTAGTTCATGGTGCTGGGGATTTGCGAATCTGAGTCATTTGAAGGAGTACAAAGTGTGTCCTACTCCACTGGGAATGGTTTGGGGCCACCATAATTGTCATAATGCAGAAGTAGTTTGAAAGACATATCACTACCCTTGCAAAGGAGCAAAAGTTGCAGTCAGGTAGAGGAAAAGCTCTAGTGTGTGCTACTTGAGGGGTTACACTGACCGCAGCCCAAATTGTGGTCCTTAACCCAGTGAGTTGCATATTGGGACCCAGTGTGTACCGAGACCACAACTATAAACCACTGAACCAAAAGTCTGCCTTTGTTGCAAAATGTTAAATTTACTCAACCTCTGTCTGAAACTGAAAAATACTTAGAAGACAGCAAGGTAAGAATTATGTATGATAATATATATTAGCTGTTAGGTGATAATATATATTAACGGATTTGGTGAGCGACAGGAAAAACTAATCTTGCTGTAGCAAAGCAGCTGACTTTATTTCAACACAAAGAGGACCAGAAGATGGCATTTTACCTAGGAAGTCCCATCAGTTCAGCAGATCGCCTGCTGATATAAATGTGTCTCCATGAGTTAGCCAGAAGAGCATGCCTGGAGTGACTATGTGACTCAGCCCAACACAGATTATAAAAAATATATAACTAAAAAAAAAAAAAAATTCAAAGAGAGCAATGGGCTTGAGCTGCCATTTCTTCGGGGCAATAGCAGATGCTCAGTGTCATGACAGTGGGCATAGCATGGAAATCTGTAATGGGGATCCCATGTGATTAAACTGTGCATGGTAATTGCCATGTTTTGCTAAGTGTAATTTACATCTGCTTTGTGGTTTCACTACGCTTTTCTGTTAAATCAGAAAAAACATGTAACCTCAACTATCTTCAAAAAAATACACTTGATATTAAAAACTACACATGGAATATCAAAAATGTCCTCATTAGAGAGTATTGGGCAAACAAACCAGCCAGCAGCTTCTTGATGTTGGGCTGCTCTTTTTCATCACCCCTCCTCTCCATTTCCCCTTGTTCCTCTCGGACTCATCCAGATTCCTGCTTTTGGCCCTTCCCCTGACCAACTAGCATGAACCTTGTACACTCACAATTGTGTTCAAACACCCCAGAACAAGTCCTGCATGGTCTCCCAAGCCCCGTCCAATATTCCACAAAGAGCTTGTACTTTGAAGGAGACTCAGGATAATTTTGTCTCCTTGTGTTCATTTACAGAGCCCTGGCTGCCCCTCTCCAAGCTTTCATAAAGAGGTTCCTTCAGAGCTTGTCCATCACTGACCCAAGAACTCTGAAAGAAATCTGTGGGGCACCTGATACAGAGGACCACATCCCAGTCCTGCCCAGGGCTTGGGTGGAACTGGGCTTTCCTTCAGAGCAAGAAGGCTGGAGAGGAAAGCCTGATCTTCCAAGGGGGAAGAAACAAGGATAGGAGTTTTAGCACTTGGAAACTGGAGTGCCACACCTCACTATTTGAAATACTAAAGTTTCTTACCACAGACTTTCCACTTTCATTCCCTTGCCACTCCATGAGCGCCACGAAAATTAATGTAATGTTTCGATCGCCTAGTTGGAATTAAGGCACAAATGAGACCAGATGTGAAAACTCACCAAAGTGATTTATTTAACACAAATTTGAGTGCTCGCAGAGGAAAGAGAAATAGAGAATGAAAGGGAGAGAGAAAAAGCAAGCAAATTTTCATCATCTGTGGATCCAGCGACATCTCATTGGTCTTCTTTATCCAGGGTATTGCAGGTGCCAGGAGCTTCAAGCTCATCTTTAGTCTCTTTAGTCATCTTTTGATGCTGATATTTCTCCTTATTGGCACACGATGCAAAGTTCCAATTTAGAGCCCCACGCAGGGGGCTCTCCAGTTTCCTCCTCTTTGTCACTGCATGAGTGCTCGGAATCTTCAACACTTCTAAAGACGTCCCTGGTGAGACATCAGGAAGACCAAGTAATGATTTTTCCTGTGTCCCCCACCAAGAAGCTCAGGGGGGAGGCCAGTGCTTTTCTGAGTTCAGTGCTTTTTTGAGTCCTTGTTCCTCAGGCTGTAGATGAAGGGGTTGACCAGAGGCATGAGGATGGTGTAGAAGGAGGAGAACACTTTGCTGAGGTGATCCAGCCCAGCTGTTCTGGCCAGGACAGAGACAACAAAGAGGGAGCCATAGAAAACAGTGACACAATGAGGTGAGACAAGCAAGTGGAGAAGCCCTTCTGCCTGACCATGTTGACGGGATCCTCAGGATGGCAACTATAATGCACACATAGGAGGCCAGCGTGAACAGGAAGGGGAAGATCACATCCAAGGAGCCAAATATGAAAGCAACAAGTGTGCCCAAGCTGGTGTCAGTGCAGACAACTTCCAGCAACTGGGTAAAATAATAGAAAAAGTGGTCAGTGGTGCTGGGACCACAGAACTGTAACTGAGGCAAGAGAAAATTAAGTACTGTGGAGACCAGCAATCCCAGTAGCCAAGACCCAGCCAAAAACAGCTGTAGGCAGACCTTCCAGCCCATGAGGCTTGTGTAGAGCAGGGGCTGGCATATGGCCAAGTACTGATTGAAGGATATTTGCAGGTACCACTTAGTACCTGCAAAAGCAGCAAATAACTTGAACTGAGACACACAGCTGTGAGCACAGATGGTTCTGTCCCCAGTCAGGAAGCTGGTCAGCAGCTGTGGCAGGATGGTGGAGCTGTAGAAGTTCCAAGGAGATTGTCCAGGAAGAAGTATATGGGGTTGTGCAGATGCACCAGCACAATAATAATGATGTTCCCAACCACAGTCACCAAGTAGATGAGGAGTGAGAGCAGGAAAAGTGCTTTGGTGCATGGGAACATTGCCCATTCCCACCAGCAGGAACCTCATTGGTGATACACCATTATGCTGTCTTTTCTCCATAACCATCACAGTATGGTCTTCTTTTTTGCTCATTTTGAAGAGGGAGACATTTTAAAAAGAACATGCATGTGCTTGTTTTAGAAAGAAGGTGTGAATGGATTTTGAAAAAGGAAAAAGGATTTTGAATGAAAACAGAAGGGATTCTGTTATAATAACAGGCAACATAATAACAGGTCCTGTGAAGAACTGTACAGGGGAATTACAAATGACAGTGGACTTAGTAGTGGTATCCAGGGTACGAGCAAAATAATTAGGAAGGGATTTACAAATATTGTCTGTGTTTGGAATAGTTCCAAAGGATGATAAGATGTTGGTGCAGCTTTTTAAGTTAACGGCAGAGGATGAGGAAGTGATTAATCCAACAGTCTGAGTAATCAGTAAGACTGGACTTATCTACTCTGAAAGTGGAATTAAAGAAGGAAAGTCAACCTGTGTGTGTGAAGCAATACCACATATCCCCGGAGGGGAGGAAGGGGCCCCAATGTGTTATTGAGGGATTATTGAAAGATGGTCTTTTGGACCCATGCATGTCTGCTTATAATACACCTATTTTACCAGTCAGGAAGTCAGATGGAGGTTGGAGACTACTGCAAGATTTGAGGGAACTGAACAACATTGTTCAGACATACCACACTGTTTTACGCTACTCTGGAGAAGAGAAGGCTGAGGGGGGATCTGGTGAGACAGTGTCAAAAGCCTTGCTAAAGTCAAGGTGGACAACATCCACCGCCGTCCCCTCATCTGTCCAGCCAGTCATGCCATCATAGAAGGCTATAAGATTCTTCAGACATGACTTCCCCATGGTGCATCTGTGTTGACTGCATCTGATAGCTTTCTTTTCCTCCATATGCTTTGAGATGATGCCCAGAACAAGTCATTACATCATCTTTCCACGGATGGAGGTGAAGCTGACCGGCCTGTAGTCTCCCAGGTCTTCCTTCAGACTCTTTTTAAAAACTGGATTGGCATCTGCTTTTCTCCAGTCCTTGGGCACCTCGCCTGTTCTCCAGGATCTTTGAAAGATGATAGAGGGTAGCCCAGAAATTACTTCTACCAGCACCCTCAGCACTCGCAGGTGGATACCATCAGGGTCCATGTTGCAGGCCATCAGGCATGTTACATGTTAAAGCATGCTCTGTGCTGAGGAGTGTTGTGTGTTGAGGCATGTTCCTTGGTAAGGCATGTTCCATGTTGCGAATTGAAGAGTGTTATGTGTCGAGGCCTGCTAAAGCACGTTGTGTGCTGAGGAATGTTCCATATTGATGCATGTTTTGTGATGAAATGTGTTGTTTGCTGAGGTGTGTTAAATCATGTTGGGTGTTCAGTTGTGTTAAAACATGTTACGTGTTGAGGTGTGTAAAACATGTTGCGTCTTAAGGCATGTCAAAAAAGAAAATAATTTCATCAAGAAAGAAATTAAAAATAAAAAATAAAATAAAAAAATAAATAAATGAAGACGATGGACGGGGGTCTGGCTGGAACAACGCGTGTGCCCCCCCCCAAACAAATGAATAAATTAAAAGAAAAATTTCAAAAAAAAAATCTAAAAAAAGTATTTAAAATCAAAAACGAACACACACACGCACACACGCACAGAGACACCCCATGGCCCCACAATAAATAAATAAGTAAATAAATATAAAAAAAAATTATGAAATAAAAAAATCCAGAAAAGCAGGGAGCCAGGAGGTGGGCTTGAACAATACGCACACACACGCACCCCAAGCCCCTACCCCAATATAAATATAAATAAAGAAATGAAAATTTGAAACAAATGAAATTGATCAAGAAAAATTTTTCTAGAAAAAAAGAACAAGGAGGGGCGGGCGGGCTGGAATGATGCGCACATGCCCTCCCACATAATAAGTAAATTAATATGTGAAAAATTTTAAAAAATTACTAAAAAAAAATAAAAAATCAAAAGTGAAATAAAAAGAGGGCAGGCCTGGGGGGAGGGGGGCGGGGAGGAAAAAGGGCACATGCACGCACGCACTCACGCATGCAGTCATGCATGCGTGCACACGTGTGTGGATGCAGAAACACACCACCACCCCCGAATAAATAAATAAGTAATAATAAAATAAAGTAAAAAAAAAAAGCCATCAAAAAAAAGGTAAAAAAATAAAAAAAAATGAATAGCAGGCAGCCGGAGGGCAGGCTGGAACGATGCGCACACGCACGACGCATGTCCCACCCCCAATCAATCAATCAATCAATGAAAAAATTTAAAAAAAAATTGAAAAAAAATAAAATAAAAATCAAAACCGGAAAAAATAGAGGACAGACCCCGGGGGATGGGAGGAATAATGCACACATGTGCGTGCATCCACCCCACACACCGCACACCCCAACCCCACACCCTGCCCCCTCCCCGCGCAAATAAATAAATAAATAATCAATCAATCAATCGAATGAATCAAATAATTTAATATAAATAAATAAAGGGCGAGGGGGGCACCGGACGGGGGGGTCGAGTCGAGGCGGGGGGCGGGCCGATGGCAAGGACCACCAGGTCTACCTCCGCCACGGGAAATAGCGCCCACCCGCGCACCGGGTGGGGCGGAAAAAAAAATTTAAAAAAATTGAAAAAAAATACAGAAAAAAAGGATTAGAGGGCGAGTCGCCGCCGAACGGGGGTGGGGGACGAGTCGAGGCGGGGCGGGGGCATGGGGGTACACGACAAAGACACCAGGTCTACCTCCGCCTCAGGAAATAGCGCCCGCCCGCCAGCCTGCGCCGGGCGGCCAGGTGTACCCCGGCGGAAAAAAAAATTAAAAAAAATTAAAAAAAAAAAATAAAAAAAGGCGAGAGCCGGACTCCTGCGTCCCGCGACCGGGGGCCTCCAGCTCCTGCCGTTCCCCACCGCCCGGTGGCCACGCACCTCCGGGGAGGGGCAGACGGAAAGATGGCGGACGCCGCCGTGCCCAGCAGGAGGAGGAAGAGGAACAGCGCCCAGGTGCGGGGGGCACCCGCGTGCGACGGCCCCGCGCGCCGCGGAAGGTGCCTGCGCAACCCTCCCGCCGGCAAGGAGGAGGAGGAGAGGCCCCCGGGGCCGGACGGATCAAAAAGCGACGTGGCTATGAACGCTTGGCCGCCACAAGCCCGTTATCCCTGTGGTAACTTTTCTGACACCTCCTGCTTAAAACCCAAAAAGCCAGAAGGATCGTGAGGCCCCGCTTTCACGGTCTGAAAATCAAGACCAAGCGAGCTTTTGCCCTTCTGCTCCGCGGGAGGTTTCCGTCCTCCCTGAGCTCGCCTTAGGACACCTGTGTTATGCTTTTACAGGTGTACCCCCCCAGTCAATCTCCCCACCTGCCGCTGTCCCCGGAGTGGGTCGGGCCTGGCACACGCCGAGCGCTTGGCGCCAGAAGCTCGCCCCCCTGCCTCACCGGGTAAGTGAAAAAAACGATCAGAGTAGTGGTATTTCACCAATGGCCGGGATGCCGGTGACGAGAGTCGCCCCACGCCACCCGGCACGCGCCCGGCCTCCCACTTATTCTACACCTCTCGTGTCTCTTCACAGCGCCAGACTAGAGTCAAGCTCAACAGGGTCTTCTTTCCCCGCTGATCCCGCCAAGCCCGTTCCCTTGGCTGTGGTTTCGCTGGATAGTAGGTATTCTAATTCTACAAAAGTCAAAGTGAAGAGTCATCTTACTTCTGTCCTTGCTTTACTCGGAAACATGTGAGCAATGTCCACCGAGCTGAATAAAGCGTAGTTTGAAAATCATCTGGTGACCTTCTCTTGTCGGGAGCTGGAGAGACCCAATTCCTTTAGTATATTGTAGTTACCTTGGTACCATTTAGCACGAGATCCCAAAGGAAAGCCTGTAAAATTCATAACAGATGTATTTGTCAGGTCCTGGACTTGCGATTTCAAATGTGCATACTTTTTTGCTTTTTCTAATGCATCCTCTTTCAATGTTTTTATAGTTGTTTCGTATCTTAACATTACATCTGTTACTATAGCCTCATTTTCTCTAACAAATATTAAATCTTAAGAGAGCCACAGTTACTCCCGCCGCTTACCTGCGCTTCATTGAATTTCTTCACTTTGACATTCAGAGCACTGGGCAGAAATCACATCGCCTCAGCACCCGCCGCGGGCCTTCGCGATGCTTTGTTTTCATTAAACAGTCGGATTCCCCTGGTCCGCATCAGTTCTACGCCGACTGCTAGGGTGCCAGCTGAGACAGGGTGCCGGCCCGGCCCCCGGGGACCCACCCCCGCAGAACCGCGTGCCGATGCCGGCTGTGGAGACCGCCGCGCTGTGCGACCCACCGAACGCAGTCCGCCCCCATCGACAGCGTCACCGGGGGGCCACTACCGGCCTCACATCGTCTGCGGGCTGCGGCCTCGATCACAAGGACTTGGGTCCCCTGAGAGCGCCGCCAGGGAGAGGGGCTTCTGTACGCCACATTTCCCACGCCCCACCGCGGGGCAGGGGTTCGGCGCTGGGCTCTTCCCTCTTCGCTTGCTGTTACTGAGGGAATCCTCATTAATTTCTTTTCCTCTGCTTCCTATGCTTAAATTCAGCGGGTCGCCACGTCTGATCTGAGGTCGCAAACCCAAAGAGTGGCCGGCGGTGGGGCACGTGCCGTGTGCCCTTCTCAATGCCGAGAAGGAAGAAAAAAAGCCCCAGCCTGGAGACGGCCTGACATGCATCGGGCGACCTGCCCACACACAGATGCGGACCCTGCAGCTCCAGAGAAGATGACAGAGAAAGGATCTTGGACAAAGACATCTATGCAGGATCTTTATTTTACTTAAATACAAAGAGAGAACAGCTCCTGATTTACATAGTCTCTGGGTCACACAAGACAGGCAGATAGTCACAGAAACAGGAGAAAGAATTACTTCTTTTGTTTATTTTTTTTAAAAAAGCATTAATACAAGCAAGAAAAGATAACCAAATAAACCAACCAAACCAAAAAAAAAAAAGTCTAAGAAAGATTGTCTGGCTGTGTAATGAGTTACATTATGAGTGATGTGCAAAAGAAGATGGGAATTTCACTGCTGCTTCTAAGAAGCAACCAGTCATCAGTTTCCTTAGGGCATCCTTAAGTTCCTGGTTCCTCATGATGTAGATGAGGGGGTTCAGTACTGGAGGAACAACCGAGTACTGAAATGACACCAACAGGTTCAGGAATGGTGAGGAGATAGAAGAGGGCGTCAAGTAGGCAAATATGCCAGTGCTGACAATCAGGGAGACCATGGCCAGGTGAGGGGGACACATGGAAAAGGCTTTGTGCCATCCCTGCTCAGAGGGGATCCTAAGCACAGCCCTGAAGATCTCCACATAGGACACCATAATGAAATAATGAAAACAAAACACCCAAATGCAAAACAGGCAATGACCACAAGACGCCCAGCTTTTCTGAGGTAGGAGTGTGAGCAGGAGAGCTTGAGGATCTGGGGGATTTCACAGAAGAACTGGTCCAGCACATTGCCCCGGCAGAAGGACAATGAAGAAGTATTGGCTGTGTGCAGGAGAGCATAGAGGAGAACACTGCCCCAGGCAGCTGCTGTCATGTGGCCACAAGCTCTGCTGCCCAGGAGGGTCCCGTAGTGCAGGGGTTTGCAGATGGCAACGTAGCGGTCATAGACCATGATGGTGAGAAGACAATACTCTGCTGTGATTAAAAAGAGAAAGAAAGAGAGCTGGGCAGCACATTACCAGTAGGGGATGGCCCTGGCGTTAAATAAAGAATTGTCCATGGATTTGGGGACAGTGGTGGAGATGGACCCCAGGTCAAGGAGGGAGAGGTTGAGGAGGAAGAAGTACATAGGGGTGTGCAGGCGGTGGTCACAGGTGATGGCAGTGATGATGAGTGCGTTTCCCAGGAGGGCAGCCAGGTAGATGCCCAGGAAGAGCCAGAAGTGCAAGAGCTGCAGCTCCTGTGTGTCTGCGAATGCCAGGAGGAGGAACTCAGTGATGGAGCTGCCATTGGACATTTGCTTCACCTAGGATTTAAGACCTGTTCATGGAAAGAAAGTCAGTGAGAAGATACTGCAGTCTTCTCCCAAGCAAAAATATTCAATTTTTCTTAGAGACCCACCCAACTGCCTCTTCCCTTTTGCAATGAGCTTTGGCACATCCTTTTTGCACACTCTGGTTGGTGCTGGCTGAAGATCCAGCAGGGAGCTGTGAGCTCTGCAGGATTCAGTCCACCCCTATAGCAATAGTCAAATTAGAACTTGGGCTGATCTCCGATTAAATCCACTCATGGCATCAAAGGGCTTTTCAGCTTTGTCCCTCCCAATTCACCCAATGGCAGAGTAGAGCCATCAGGATTTTTTTGTTTGTTTCTTCTGTTTAAGTTTTCCCTACCACATCTGAGGAGTGTTTTTTTTTTTTTTAAGGCAGAAATCTTTGGCATTTCTGGTATGCCCCAAGCGAAACCTTGTGGGTCCTAAGACCAAAGGGGATTGTCCCTTAGTGCAGAGTGAGGACAGCCCATCTCTCCATCAGGATTGCTCTCAGCTGTCCTGGAGTCATAGCTCTTTGAGCTGTAGGAAAACTTATAGCATCCAGATGTTCCCCTGCGAAGAAACTGGACAGTAGTGAGAGTAGTAGAGGCAAAGGTACAAGTGTAGCTCTCCCAAGCCCTCACCCCATCTCTTTAGTCCCAAGGAGGATCTCAGCTCTCCCCTCCCAGCCAGGGACACAGAAGGCCCACTGCAGCTGCCTAAATTCGTCCCTCCAGCAGGACTGACATGGCCTTGCCACTGTCATCTCTACTATGTGGGTTTCCTAGAAAACACAGAGATGCCATGGGAGAGCTGTGCCATTCTGGAGGGACACGTGGCACCCAACGGGCCCCTCCAAGGAAAGAGCCAACTGTCCTAAAGATGGGGAGTTTTGATGGGAGGGTTGAATTACTCTCAGCCCCACACGGTGCAGTCCCCAGAGACCCAGATATTCAGTGATTTGGATGTTTTTCCTCCATAGATAAACATGGATGACAGGACCTGCAGCATCAGTGTCTGATGCTCACCCCCCACCACAGCCAAAAGAAGGGAAAGGACAAGGGCAGCAGGGGCAAGGGGGGAACATGTGAATGTTCTCCAGCCAAAAGAGTCAGGACAGGGAGACACAGTCAGACACTCCAGTATTTTTCCTCATTGGTGCTTGGGCTGCAGGAAAGGAAACTCAGGACTAAGTCCCCACAATATTCAGGGTGTTGGCAACTCTACTGTGTGGGAGAGGAGACCACAGAGTTTCTGCAGGGAAGGCATCTGCCCTACAGGGGATGGCAGGGAGGTGCTGGAATCCCCCCTCCCATCACCTTTCCTGGAGCAGCTCCCTCTCACTCCTGCCCAT
>JAOQGH010000002.1:777869-792065 GCA_025769975.1 Gallinago jamesoni | reverse complement strand
AGGCCAACCCCCACCTCCCTACACCCTCCTTTCAGGGAGTTGTAGAGGGCAAGGAGGTCTCCCCTCAGCCTCCTCTTGCAGATGATCCAGTGACAGAGACTGTTAAGAATCAGACTCCAAAAAGACTGGTGGCAAACTTTCAGGAAGATCCAGCAAAAAAACCTTCTTGTGACAACTATCTCCACCTGCAGAGGAAAGAAAGCCCCAGGGATAATGCCCCCAAAGCCTTGTGCCACTGTGGCAGAAGCTGGCTGTGGTTACCCTGCACAGAGCCAAAGGGCTCTGACCCATCATCTGCCCTCAGTCCCACACACACAATTACAAACCAGAAACCACAGACGCTACGGTTTCTCCAATATCAGGAACAGACAATGCCAAGTATGTATTTTGAGGTCCCAAATTCTCCAGACTTCTGAAACAAGTAGAAGTGACTGAGGATACATCCTTGGATCTCTGATTCCTCAAACCTCCTCCTCAGCATGTTTCCACCAAGAAAACACAGCTCTGCTTATTTTGACAGCTGAATAAGACATTTATTCTGCAAAAGTAAGACAGAACCTGAGATTACCATTAAAATTTAAAGAGGCAAAACAGCATGGGAAGCTGCTGGGATATCTCCGCACTCCCCAGTGCACCTAAGGAAACCCAAATGCTTCAGTTCTCCAATGATCACTATCTGTTTATCCTCTGAACAGCAGTTACAAGCAAGGTCAGTTTTGCAGTGTTAAATATTTCCAACTAAGTGGGGTTTGTGAAAAAGCATTGTTTTTTTCAAAGAAGAAAAACGACATACTGGAGATGGCTGACAAATGCTTTATAACAAGCAGAAGCTGCTGATAAAAAGCAGAAAATAAACTTCCTTTCTTTTTTATTCATCACGCATGAGGTCCAGTTGTTCCCTCCAGACGAACATTACCAAGGACACCTCCTTCTCCTCTTATCTTGTACCAACTGGGAACAAACACATTCCTTGGTTAAAAAAAAAATTTCCATGGATTTAGTTCAGTCCAAATTTTAATACAGGAAACCAGCATTTCAAGGAGATCTCTAGAGATAGTTGTCAGCTGAGGGCATGTTGACCACTTGGCTCTAATAAATGTCTATACTGGAAGCTAACAGTTTCTCAGCCACTGTGGAGTGTCTACCCCACGGATTACTACAAACCACAATGGATCACTGGAAAACTACCAGGTTTAGGGGTAAAAATCACCCCACGGGCCTTAGGAATATTTTCCCAGGGATGTCTGGGAAAATTCACAAGTTATTCACCGTTTTGCATGGGTGAAGTTAACAGGGCTTTGCCACAGAGATCCCACTGAAGATCTTTTACCAATATTATACCTTTACTTCACTTTTCCAAAGGAAACAGCTGCCACAAGAGGACACGGCAAAAGAACACGATGTTTTAGGCTGAAAATCCTAAAAAAGCTAATTTAAGACTTCACCTAGTTATAAACAAAATCCTTTTACAAGCTCCTGGACCTCTCCTCCCCGAAAAGCAATGACAGAAAAGAGGTAGAAGCAGATGAAGAACAACAGGCAACCCAAAATACGATTAACTTTAAGAAACCTGTGAAGTTATACATCATTACCAGGAAAAAAAAATATAAAAAATCCCACAACCCAGCCAGAAATAACTGCAAGCTTTCTCCTACTTCAAGATAAAACTTTATATCATTTCAGCAGTGATAAACAGCCCTGGTTGATCTCTGTGGAAGGATGGGACTGCATAACTACAACAGGATTATTGCTTTTCGAGATCTGCGTCGTCTCAAACCTCAGCTGCTGCTTTCATTTATAATATGGGAAAGCTAACCCGGTGTTATTTCATGTTCTAGTTGTTTCACAAAATAGCTGTTTCCAGTCAGAACTGAGAGGTTATAAAAATATTTAGCACGAGGATGACAAACATCTTCTTTTTATTAGCTTTTCAATCTTAAATCCCTACATATTCAGATTGCATTTAATTATCTGTGCTAGCAATAGCAGCTGCCAGGCTACATTGTAATTTGCATTGTTTTAGAAAAATACAGTGCAGAAATTGATCTGACATTTTGATATATTAAAGATTTGTTTTCTAAGAGCAAAATTCTCATTTTTCCCCAAAACTCATCTGCCAGGCCTTCACAGAATTTTGGAATCAGGACCAACATAATAAACTGAAAGAAAAATACGAAAACTTTGCTGAAGAATGCAATCAAAAAATCTCCCCACATCCCAGGCTTTACTCCCTTTTTTTTTTTTTTTAACTTAATCTAAGATTCCTTCCTGTCAAACTACTGGTCTGCAGAGACCCTTGGCCATACAAATTCATGGGAGATTTTCCCCACTGATAAGAGGAGAGAGATGAAATCTCACCTGAATTTCCCCAGGGGCAAAGAGATGTTGAACCAAGGTGAAGCATTTAAGGAACATGAGTACATACAGAAAGTTTGCCTCTGGGACTTACCAAGAGGGATTGCTATCGGATTCCCCCCTTTTGCCCATTGATGCGTGAAATAGCCATGACTCGAAGCCAGAAGGACTGGCATCACTGGAGAGCTCAACGCAGCTGTCTTTGCAATGCTTTACCCTTCGGAGAAGTGGTCTTGGGCACTCAGTGATCGCACTGAAGGTGCTGAATGTAAACTGGAGATGGGGTTCAAGAGGGTGAGTCGGAGCTCTGTCAAGCAGAGGGCCACCAAGACAGCTTAAAACAACTTCTGCATCTCCAGTTCAACCGATTCGTATGGTGTGCTTACCAGTGAGAGTACTAAGACCTTGGATGTCTATGGACTAGAAGTCCCTTTTCCTTCTCAATTTTCCTGTTTTCACCCTCTCCTTTTCCACTAAAAATAATAACCAAAAAGATCTTACAAGGTAGAAGTGACCTGACTTTTCAGTTTAAACAAGAAGCAGAAAGCCTTTCTCTCCTTCCCCAAATTGTTTATTTTGTACAGTCCAGAGCAGTAAGAAAGGGCTTGGGGCTCCCATGGTCTGACTATTTATTTTTTTTGAAGATCAGCTTTCAAAGTAAACAACCATCCCAAAGCAAATCAAGCCTAACAGGGAACAGTACGCCTCTAATGTCTCTTTAATAATAGTTTGGATTACTAACACTAGAGTCTTTTTATCTGCACACACAGGCTAAATTATATAGGCATGTATTTTAATGGGCAGAAACAAAGTTCAAAATCCAGACGCTTTCATGTACACTATTACGATGAAAAATCCTTTTATTTTACATTTCAGTTGTGGGAGTTTGAATAAAAGGGACTCATGGAGCAGAGTGGGAGACAAGAAAGACAGTTGTGCCTCCCTTTTCAGCTGGTATTAATAAAATGAATGAGGCTTTATCTCACCAATTTATTTTGTAAATAAAATTCCCTTAACAACAGGTCTTTGCATAACTGCTGAGAAATACAAAAATAAATAGCACATCAGCTATGATCTTACATGAGGAAAAAATATACATTCATTATGTTTCCTATACAGTGGGAATCTTTTTGAAGAGGTTACACCAACTCATTTTCTTCCCTGAAGAGGGGAAGATGAATATTTTGCTGCCTGCAGATGAACTAGGTTGTATGAATGCATGAACAATATGTTGATCTGATAAACTCTGAATACTCCTCCCTAGCAATGAAAACTAAAGCTTTTGCTAAATCTGCTCCAGCCCTCTTCAACACTACACTGCAAAGAGACCAGGAACTGTAGATTCAGAGAAGATAAGATAATAATGAATAAAACGGCAAGAGTAGTAAATCACTGAACATGAGCAGATCCCAAAGAAAGCTGGGCACTCATTTTGAAAATGGAAATATTTTCAGGTCATCTTGACACTAGAACTTATACAGCATTGCTTAAGAACCTGCCAGCAGTCCTCTCTCATCCAAATCTAACAGGGAACTTGTGCTGAATGAGGACAGAGACAGGAGACTCAGCTATTCGGCTGGTTGGCAGCGTCCATATAAAGGCTTTATATACTGTCCAGTCCCTCCTCCCCACCAATCAGTTTGGCAATACCTTGAGAAACTTGAAGCTAGTTGATGGTGATGATGATGGTCATTATTTAGATAGCTAAAAGAAATTATATTTGATAGGTCTGAAGTCATTAATTCCCAGCTTTGACTGCATTTTTTCCTCTCCCCCTTACTAAATGTCACCTTAGACTAACCACAGGTTAGGTTTGCATTATTGAAAAGGAATTATTTAAACAAATAGTATCCTTAAAATATATGCACATCTTCTTGCCGTTCCTTAACATAAATTAAATAGGGTTTGGGGGTTTGCTTGTTTGTGTGTTCTGTACATAAGATCAGCCCAGGTGGGCTAGAGGTTCTCTGCTCAGAGGGGCAGGAGGCAGGACAGCGGTGACAGTCAGCACTGTGTCACTCCTCTCTGAACATCACCCACCTGCACTGCTGCTTGGCAAGCTCATGTTCTAACCCCTGTGAGATGTATACAGGCTTGCTTTCCCACATCCTGGCTCTAGTGACAATGAATGCTCCCACTGCCCTTATAAAACACTATCATCTTTCCTTCTATAAACTCTGTTTTGCAGCCATTCCATAATCTTGCTAATAAACTGAGTCATTACAACAACATATACCAGCTTGCAATTTGGTTGGAGTTATTTTTAGGAGAGAGGGTAAGCAAGAATATCTCACATAAGACGTTGCAGCAGTGTTACAGTACTATGTTCTTAAAGCGTTGAAGAGTTAGTTCTGCAGCTTTAAAAATAACTGCTTTATACAGAAAAAATATAAAACTATATTCTAATCATGAGCACAATCACTGCCTATAAAATACCGCTAAGGAAATAATCATAATTCCATATCTTATTTGATGGCATGAACATTTCAAAAGTTCATAAGTCACAAGAAATATTTACTTCTGTGATGTGAGTTTGAGTAAATAACAACTTTTAGAAGACTTAATTCTGCAACACTGCAACATTAAACTAATTAGATGGTAACAGTGGAAGATTTGCTTTATATTGTCCTGTATATGGAAACAACAGTGTGCAATTCAGTCTCTGTAAGAGACAGGTCATACACGAGCTTCCCTAACACTGACACAGCGCCTGAACATGCAATTTATTGTTCCCTGGAAGACTGCTAGAGTAGATTTTAAGTTGATAACAATTTGGAAAAAGATAGAAACAAACACTTGCAACAGTGCTTACTGCGCCTCAAGACTGCGAACTCAAGCCCTCTCAATACTGCAGCCACACAGAGAAGTCCACACTTCACCTATTTATGCAAAAATAGTTAGCGAGAAATACTTGTGGATTTTTATAACCAATAAATAACCATAGTTTTGACCTCCAGAAAAAGAAAAGGTGGGGGAGAAAAATGAAATTTTAATACGAATTGTAGTAACTCCAAAAGGAAGCAGCTAGAAGAGCGCCCAATTTCTGTAAGCAATAGTTTAGAAATCCTCAAAGATTAACAAACAGGCCCCTGTTCCAACTATATTCTGAGAGATTTTGTAACTTTTACAGTTCACAAAACCCTAGGAAGAAGCATGAAGTCCTGGGTTAAATCCTGAAGCAGATTTAGATGGAGACCCAGACTGCTGCAGTGGATGTACAGTTGCTTCTTTGATCCAGTGCAGAAGTTACGGTGATTTTTTTGAGCGCTCCAAGTTTTGGCACTGCATCCATAAAAAGGATGCAATTGCCAAATCATGGAAGTCTTCTTATTGTTCTTACGCTGCTAATTCCTCGGTACGGTCTCAAGGTAACACCTCCTAAGAAATTACAGTGAGGTGCTCTGAGTATTTCCAAGCAGGGCAGTTGTCCTTCTTCATCACATCTAGTCAGGGACGTGACTGCAATATGGGCAAGTGATAAAAAAGTATGATTACTAAACAATGCCCCAAATAATAAAATTGTTACCTTAAAGCAGGTCCCAACTTAACATAACCCAGCTTCTTGCAAATATTGAGGCTAGACATAAAACAGTCTCAAAAGCATCAACTAAGGGTTAGAAACAAATCTGATCTTCTCCAAAATAGGTGAGCTTAACTCCATGGAAATCCTCAAGAGATATACCAACCAAAAGGTGAGTATGTAATGAAAGAGAAGCAAGCAGAAACGTTTGGAGATCTCAACCCTTCCTTCCTCTGTCCTACAGACTCTCCCCCAGGACTAGGGAGACAGAGAGGATGCAGTGCCAGATGTGAAAACATACATTCACTGCACATTTTAAGGAACGTGGTGTATAACCCTCCTTGCTCCTTTGGCCCATGTGCACATTTGTAGCACAAGGAGCTCCAGGAATTCTCTTTCAATGCCACTGCGTTGCCCAGGGATGGTCTTCAAGTCCTACAAAAACACTGGCTCCATCACAAGCCAGCTTCCAACAGGCAGCTACCAACATGTCTTACCTGGAATGACACCTGATATTTCTGGCTTTGCCTTCACCAGCACATCCTCATGAAGTCTGCTCTACAGTAGGGTCCTCTTTGGAATGAAGGCATCAATCCAAGAGAATCTCTTAAGCCCAGAGAGCCTTAGAAAATGGTCTTGCCCCTGATATGTAATGGTCCCAGCACTGGACATGGGAGATATGGGGAGGGACTATTGATGAGTGATAGAAAATTTCCCAGAGGAATGGCGACCATTAAACTACTTATCTCCACGGAAAAACAAATAATCTAATGGGAAGCCTATGAAGCCTACAGAATTCCAGTGAGAAGCAGTATCCCTGACCACAGGAGAAACCCTGATCTCACCCCTGCCCAACTCTACAGCAGCAGGATAAAGAAGGGGGAAAAAAAAAGAAGAAAAAAAAAAGCAATAAACAGCCTAAAACATGAAACAGAAGAGTGCAAAGAAGAAACTGCTGCCATGGTACTTTTTCACAAAACTAATGGAAAATCCTGAGAAAGGCAGGTTCTTCAGAGGCTAGTGTTTGTTGGCATGCTGTGTAGAAAATCCCTCTTTGCCATGAGTGCCTAATTGACTCCTTCCTACACAGTGCTCGTTATGGCCACTGAGTCCAGTCTCCAGAGCCATCTAACACCTCTGCAATGAGACGCTGTTTTTGACATTTGCTTGGGAAGGCAGATCCAAACCCCTTGAGAAGGGGCTTGGAGACTCAGGTACAGCCCAAAACATTCATACTGCAAGCCAGAATAAGTCTAAAAAGCAGAACTGCCTCAATTGTGTTAGAAAAGCCCTGATTACAATTGATGTAGTTATTACCTTCCCCATTGTCCTTGGGAGATGCAGAAAGGCAGGAACATCTATCAGAGGATCTAGCTACATTATCAGGAATATATTTGGAAAGAACACTCAAAACTGTCTGGTCCTTCACCAAAAGGGCAGGAACTTCATGGTGGTCTGAAGGACCATCGATCTGGAGGATGTCACACAAGGATACCACCTGGGTGTACATAACAAAACCCAGTACGCAGCCAGGCAAATCCCTGCTTGCACAGGCTCAACGCCCTCTCTCCTCCCAGACGTGACGCTGACCTGAAACACCCCAGCAGACACCAAGTTCAGCCAGTGTCTCTGGATTTAATTGCATATCCACTCTTAACCCCAGAGACTAAACAAATTACAAATAGACTAAAAAGTTTATAAAGTTTGTTCCAGCTAGCATCCTTTCACCAAAGCTGGAGGATGGCCGGGAAGAGAACCAAACCCCTCATTATGGTTTTCTTTGAGATGAATGATGATTATCGTAAGTGTTGGTGAATACCAACAAGGCCAGAAGTTCATGGGTAATGACAACAGCAGCAGGCTGTAATGAAGTAGGGGACCTCTTGCAAGTACAGTGTACAGCAATATAAAAATAGACATGGTACAGGTCAAGAGACACGAAGCACTCTCTCCCCTGAGGTGGCAGTACTACTGCCCCCGTTTTGCTATTTTGGTCTTCCACTTGGGAACAAAATCATTTAGCCTACTTAAATCCAAAATGGGTTTCTGTTCTCCATTTCTCTTTCATTTAGAAGAATCAGTCCTACCAAAGACCTTCTCTGAGAAGGAACTGACTCAGAAGACGCTAGGCCTAGAAGAGCAGATACGTCCTACTAAATCAGATCCTTATCAGAGTACTCCATAAAAAGAGACAAAAGAGGGGTCAGAGGGAGGGTAACACAAAGACAGACTGGATGCAGTGTTTGTGGACGACTGCACGTAGCATCGCAGATTCTGCAGGGATCGTTGTCCAGTTAGGGGGAAAAAACCACAGAGCTACACAGTTAGGAAAAAGTAAACAGGAGAGAAGAGGGTGATGCACTCCAGCTCACCTTCAGAAGTGAGAACAAGGAGAAGCGAGCTGGCCAACAGACTGATGATAAAATCTTACTGTGTAACAAAACTCGGGCAAAGGCTGTGATAACCCGCAGAGGCAGCAAGGTGATGTCTTGAGGAATGCAGACAGTATCAGCATGCCTACTTCAGCTTTGATTCAACAGCAAAAATTCCCAGAGACTGAGGATTTGCTCAGAGGAGTTTATCCACCTGAGACCAGAAAGCTGTGCTATCTCTGGTGGGAGGATTTCTACAGCCTCGTGCATTTCTATCTGTAGTTCAAATGGCTACTGAGACTTTGTTTGTCTTCCCTTATCAACACCAAGTTTGACGTCCTGACAAATCCTGCAGTTTCTAGGAGTACATTCCTTCTCAAGACATCCCTGACTCCCAAAAAACCATGTTCCCACGGGAAGTCACAACTGGACACTTCATTTCTTTAGGGAAGCTAACAAGAATGAAGCAAGGAACAGGATCTCCTTTAAAAATAAACAACACATATCCATGACTGAATACCAACATAAAATTACATTTAAGAAGAAAGGAAAACTACTCAAGCAAGGGCTGGGGGAGTGTAGGCTGTTTCTCACCGTGGGTTCTTAAAAACCTGTTTCTGCTCTTTTCCAGCCTCCAGAAGTAGGAGCCCCCAGGGTACCGGTGGACCTATTTTTCTTCACTCAGGTTCTCAAGCTGTGGTGTAAAAGTGCAGCAACCTCAATATTAATTTGCAGAAAGACAAACAGTCAGGGAGGATGTTACAGCACCCACTGCCAATACAAAATCATGAGTGACAAAATAGTTAATCCAAGTCTTTTGACCTCAGCGTATTATTTCTTCCGTACCTTATGGGAATAGCAACAAACATAAAAGGAGGACTCTTCACACCTATTAATATAGTTTCTAAAAAAATTAGAACATCTGTTTATAATGGCATGACTGTTACTCACATGAAAGCCTAAACCTTCTACCTTGTCACCCGATTTATCTACAGCTCTGCTGATGTATTTTCCTTTCCTAATGCACACATCAGAGTTGATATACTGCAGTTGACAGGTTCAAACAGGAAGGGAGTACAAGAGGAAACATTTGGTTTCAGATGTGGGATATCACATTTATCCTCATTAGTGTGAGGTAACACCCACACATAACTCAAACCTGTCAACACAGTACAGATCTAGATGTATCTCTCCGAAAGAGACCTTTCCAGGTTTTCACATTTTTAAGGACTTCCAGAAAATTTTAGAAATGTTATGCTCAAAGAAGGCATAACGACAAAGAAGTCAACAAATGCAAACCTGCAAAACTACAATTTGGAAAATGTTTTGGGTTTTTTTTTTCCTTAGCGAAAACTGGGGATGGTGGACTAATTTTAGAAGCAGAATATGATTAACCAGCAAAACTTTTCTGGCTCTAGAAGGAACTTCAATTTGAAGCCAAATAATCTGTTGAACTACTCTTCGAGCAGTATACTTTCTCATAAGAAAGGTAGTATTTCTGATAAGTTTACTTTAGCCTCAAAATTGTTTTACTTGTAGAGTCAAGAGTGTCAGTATGGACTAGTTCAGATGCCATACCACTAGTTCACTGGCCACAGCATCACTCATCCCACTTTTCACTACCAGCCTCATCGGCCTGCAGGAATACTAATTCTGTAGGAGATCTAAGCACGTACGTTTAAGGCTGCAAGCAATTTCAGCCCCTAGTGAGTATTTGCTTATATCACAAATTAGTTCATTTCCACCTTCAAAGCACAGCTATAAGGGATTATTTCTTTGTGTTGCTAGAGATTAAGGGCATCTCTTTACCCAATTCTGTTAATATGCAAAAGTTGAGAGGTTTTCCTGCTACTTAATGAACATAGGGGAATTAAGGGATGTTCCCAGCCCCAAACTGTTTCAGAACCTGAGGAAGAACCAGTTCCTACCTTGTGGCTTCAGACAAATCCTTCTTCCACAATTCATGAGAACCACCCAAGACAAATGGACACATGCCATTTGCCTCAAGATTCCATTGTAGCCAGCTTCTTTCCTGTAGGGCTTACAGGAAAACTTTGGAGGGGAAGAGAAACACCCAACTTGTACAAAACACTACTGAGCAAACACGGGGCACTACGACTGCCCAAGTCCAACGACCACCCAAGTCCAACAGCTCTCCACATCCTCATCGAGGTCTCTGTCCTGAGAAATCCTTCACAGGCACAGGACCTAGCCTGTGTTACCACTTTTATGACCACAGATACCTGATGACAGCATTGCTGCTAAGGAACAGGCAAATATTTAAAATGAAGAGTCTGTAATTAGCAAAAATCCTGCCTGAGGTCAGGTAAGGTATGAAGCCATAAGGAGATCTCTTTTCATTGGGCTCTGATGGTGAAGTTACCTTCTCTCCCACGGTGCCACCTATCTAATAGTGGCTTTTATGGAGCCCTTCAGGTTGTTGTGCCTCTCTGGGGTTACCTCCAACTCCCAGAGGGAGTTTCCCTCCCCTCTGGAAGAAATACATTGGGATCAACCTAATGAATTTTGTTAACTGAACAAATGTATCCCTGACTACCTGCATTTAATACATAAGGCATTTCTAAAGTGGTCTGTGCCACAAATCCATCAGATACAGTTACCTCAGATGATTAAACTAAGTAAACAAGCAGGATGATGCTAGAGAAATAGTGTTTTAAGGACTGGGATATGGTGGGGCTAGCAACAGTCCTGAAGGTCTGAAAACAGGTAAGTTGGGGGCCTTCATTTTCCAAGAGGTGGAAATATGGCCAGGAAGACACAGGCTACTGCTGGAGTTAGCACAGAAGCAGAAACTAAAAGCAAAGTAGAACTAAATTTGGGATTCTGCTTGCTGAGAAAATTCAGCTTCAGCTTCTGACTGACAGCGTTGTTTTCTCACTGGAGGCTCAGAGCCCAACTTCAGCCCAAACCCGTACTTCCAAGGCTTCATACCTGGTAGAAACAACAATCCTTGGGCCTTCATGCAAGAAATCCATTTGCCTCCATGCGGCAAGTCAGAGAGAGGGACGCAGAAGAGGTCTCCAACAAGCACAACTCTCATTCTGTAGCTCCTCAGGGCTGTATCTCATGAAAGCCCAGGCAGGAGCCCACCAGAAAACCAGGCTAGTTTGGAGTTATATTCTACCTATAGATCAATTATTTTTTTCTTTCATTTTTTCTTTTTTTTTAAACAAAGTCTTTGCACAAACTCTTCAGTTTTGAGAAATACAGAGCCAGTCTAAAAAGTTCAGATGCACACCCAGGATTCGGAAGTCTATGAGGACTGGGACAACCTCCTCCTTTAGAAGAGATTGAGCATATTACCAGTTACTGGGTTCAGAGGATAAGACTAACCACACATCTCCCTTAGCTTTGCACAATTTGAGAGCTACTCTATGCAAACACCCCTAAAAGCCAGATCCCACATCAGTGAATGTTCAGGACATGTTCAAGAGGGTGTTTACATTGAGAGTTCCTCAATCTGATGGGTATTTCCTTCCTGTTGGGACCGATGGAACAAGATCCAATCCAGCTGAAACATGGCACATGCCAGAGGCACTCCTACCTCCCAAACTCAACATTTGCCTCTACCCAGCATGCTGCAGATAGAGGGAACATCTTCCTTTTGAACTCAGTACCTCAATTTGATTTCCCTCTGATAGCATCTCATCATTTCCACTCCAACAACATTTCTCTCCGTTTCCTTCTCTCCCCATTTAAATCCCAATTTACAGTATCCTCCTGTTTTCCTGTACTGTGTTTTACTTCTCTCTGCCTAGCTTTACAGTTCGACATATAATAGGTTGACTAAAAGAATGTATGAATAATTTTCTTCTTGTATTTTCAATAACCTCAATCTTTTCTCAACCTTCACTGTTGTAACCAACTTTTCAGCTCTACAGTCAAAACATTTTTTACCAGTGCTGCTCTTGGTCCTGATACCAAAAAGAAACACAGGGAGGGCAGGAAATATGGTGTAAGACATGGAATAGGACAAAGAATACAAAGTTTTCACTCAGTCATCACAGGCATGGGAGCACATGACTGGAGGGGAAAGAGTCAAGCCTACTAGTGTTGGTTGGGTTGGGCAAACGCACAAATAAAAATGACTGCACGTGTAAACCCAGTAATGGACAGCATGACATTTCCTTTCTGCTAGAACCAAAAAGAACATGGAAAAGTGGAGTCAAGCCTTTTTCTGACTCTTTAATGAGGTACAATGCCACAGCCATTCCTACCCAAGGAACGCAGCAAACCTGAAATTACCTTCAGAAAGCATTACCAAGTCATAGTGAAGAAGAAAGAGTTTGGAGGTCCAGCCTTTTAAGACTCACCAAGCTCAGCAAGTGTCACACATACATGGATTTTAACATCCACAGTCTCTCCAGGACTAGTAGAATCCTCATGTCTAGAGGTGAAAATTAAACCAGACACTACTACTGCTTCACCATGATAAACGAGAATGCAGAAAAGTAACAGTGAAAACGATGGATGTTTTCAAACCCATCCTACTTAAATTATTATTTAAAATTAGTCTAAGGAAACATCACCAATATATAACAGCCTTCTGGTAAGAGGCTCTATCTAAGCGCTCAATCATAAATTACAAACAAGCATAAGAGTCTTGGTTATCAAATGCCCTACATGAGCAATTTTTATTCATGTTAATCATGGCTATAAGTCCAAGTAAGGAAAGAAAGGGGAATTAATAGAAGAAACACTTTCAGCATTTGTTTTATTTTTTGTGAAAATAAAATACCTTTCAGTAATACTCAAAGATGGGTTTCTCCAGCAGCGTTTTGTAAAGAATAAAGTTTATAACTGGGGGCTATGGGAGGTGTTAATAACTGAGAGGACACAGAATGATAAGCCCAAATGAGTTAGTGAGCCTGTTCTCATAACCATAATACAACCCATCTGATAATGTCTTCTTCCATTTCCATTACTTCATCATCACTCATTGCATTATGTCTAAACTACAGACTATAAACTCTTCACAATTCTGTTTGTAAAGCATTATGCATATTTGCAGAGCTATCTAAATAATCTTAAATTCACTTACAAGACCAGCTGAAGACTGGGGGAGAGCCAAGTCATGCCCTCAGACACAGCGAGCTGCCAGAAGAGCAAGCATAAAAAAGCATTAGTGACCAAAAGATGCGAAAGTTGTCTTTGACAAACATTTGTTTTAGAAGACAAGAATCAAGAATTTGGGGATAGAATTTGAACCAACAATTTGAAACATTCAAGGAAGTGACAGTAATAGTGCATCATAAGATGTATCAAATAAAGGGTCATCTTACTACCAAGCTACTATGGTTTGAGGAACCCAGAACAATTTATTGTCATTTAGACAACAATTTATTGTCATTTAGACAATTATTCACTAACCCTGTGACCCCTCCCCACCCAGGAAGGGGAATCAGGAAGAAATAAGGAAAACTGAGGGTTGAAATATAAACAGATTTAATAGAATAAGACTAAATAATTAACATTAATAATACTAAAGAACCAATATTAATCCTGGTACCAATGCAAAATATTATGCTCAGCCTATTCTGTCAGGGGGAAGCTGTGCACCCCCAGCAGGGGACTGCAAGTGCCATGGTTTCAGGAGGAAGGGAAGGGCTTAGAGGTCTGGCACTGGGGCAAGAAGTTCTCAGGATCACGGCCACCACAGAAGAGGAGAAACTCCTGAGCAAACTTTCTAATTTATATTGAATGTGACATTAATGGTATGAAATACTCCTCTTGGAAATTTGGGTCAAGTGTCCCGGTCTCCCTCCTCATCCCCGTATCTGGTGAGCTCAAAAACACCGAGACCTTGAAAACCACATACCATAGCTGGCTATAAAGTAAATTGTGGAGAACGAGAAAGTTGGAGACGCGCTGCTGAGCGAGAGCTGGGCAGGTGTTCTTGTGTTGATGGGAAGGAGGCCTTGGGATCAG
>JAOQGH010000002.1:753314-768631 GCA_025769975.1 Gallinago jamesoni | reverse complement strand
GGGACCTGCTCTGGGTGGCCCTGCTTTGGCAGGGAGTTGGACTAGATGATCTCCAGAGGTCCCTTCCAACCCCATGGTATTCTGTGATTCCATGAAGAAATAGATGCAGAATGTAGAATGTTCCACGATGACTATTTGATCCTCCAGCCACCAACTTGAAGCCCATAGCCCTCAGGAAAGATGGTTTTACAACCAAAACATTTATGTTGTTATAAAAATTATCTGGGACAAGTCAACCACAGAAAGGTGGAGGGGTCCTCCCCAACTGTCCCAAGAGGTTTTGCATTAAATGTAGTAACAAACATCCCCAATGTAGGGGTAGATATACTTTTTGCATGCGACCGATTCAACAGGAACTGTTGCTCTCTGAAGTGCATGAAACCAGCTAATGCCTTTAAATGCTAGAGCCTGCAACCAAACAAATGCATCTTCTTCTGCAACTTACTACCCAGAGCAAAACAGTACAGAAAAGCCCAGACCTTTCAGTAAAATCTGGGGTTTTTTTTGGACTGTAATGCTATTAATAGTTGATAACTCTACATTAGGTGTTTGTTTTGGCTATGGATAAAGACCACTTTAAGTGTTTCTTAAAGGGAATTTTAAATATAACTCCAGAGAGCTATTCTTGTCTCATTAGCTGGAAATAAGAGTAGGATTCAAGTCCAGGACTGAATAACATGAAGGCCCTTAAATATACTTGTGGATTTTCTGTTCAATGCTTGCCTTTCCCACAACATACAATGGTGAGCAGGTCTTCAAGTTTCAAGAGGAAATTTCTGAGTAGGATCTCAAGCATCTTCACCTGAGAGTGTTATTGCATAGTTGGATGGAAGAATATGTTCTTCAGAAGAGTACATACAAAGTTTTTCAACTGACATTTTGATTAAAGAGTCAAGCAACAGGGAAAGTAACTGCCCTGATCTAACGCTGTGAAAAAGGAAAACAACCCCTCCATTTCTATTTTGCTTGTACTTAAGTATGACTTACAGTAGTGGAATCAAGGAGCTCAGTAAAGAATACGTCAATCAGGCAGCTCCACTTAGGATTTCTAATTATATCAGTAAAACATGCAATTCATTTACACTGCTGTTCATTATATCATATTTTGGCATTCGACATTTAAAAAGCAAAATAATTTAAGAAAAAAATGTTAAATTCTTCTTTCACCTACGCTGAAAATTGTTGTTAGTATAAATATACTGCAGGCAAGAGTTGGTTAACTCTTGCATTTTAACGTCTCACCCCACACATCTTAATTTACCATCCTTTTCTAGGCTAGTATTTTGCATCCTACAAAACTCCAGGTTTAGCTACTGGAAACATTGGCAAGCTCAGTAAAAAAGAAGTTGGCTCTTGCCAAGACAATTTGCATACTTCTGAAATATCTGACACCTCCAAGGAACTCCCACATGAGCTTCATTTTGAGAAACCACTACCAATACCTCCAAACAGGATGAAGCAGCTACTTGATTACTGAAGCAAACATTAGAAGCTTTGGGCAGCTAATTATAGGTGAAAACACGTAGGAAGGTCACGGTGAAGGAGGAACAAGGTGTCTCTCAGAGACATCTGGTAAAAAAAAAAGCAGTCTTTTGAAGGACGTTATCCAATACATCTTATCGTTTTGGTGTTCACCTCCAGTGCAACTGAGCTGGAGAGTTTTTGCACCAATAAAAATAGCAGAGAAAACATATGTACCCATATGTCACAACAAGAAGGGATCCAGAAACAGTCCAAGCTCCTCCAGGAGGAGTTCAGTTCGCACGATTGAGTCATGGAGATCCAGACAACACATCTTAAAGGTCAAGACAATGCATCTTGCAAAGAACCACTTGCGTTGAAGCAAGAGTTTCTCCATCAATCAAACAATTATCCACAAAAGCTCCAGCTCTTGGCAGCTCCACACACTGAACTCTGACTGGAGGCGGGTATGAGGAGTCTAGCTAAATGGCAACTAAAACAGTTCCCCCCAAGTTTATTAGCGTATTTTGAGGTCTGCGTGGCTTCATAGTGATAAATGAACATGCAGAGAGAACTGCATTCAGATGCCCTGGAGAAGAAAGCTGCTGATAGCCGCTACAGAGATGGCCTTCGCCCTGGTGGAATAAGCAGGAAATCTGCCAAGTGGATGATAACCTAATTTAAATAGATGCAGAAATCCAATTAGGGATCCTCTGAGCAGAGACAGCTCATTCTCATCTCTTAGGTTAGAGGCTACTAACACATTGCGAGCTTTCCTAAGTGTGCTGCTGTCCAGGCAAAATGGATGTGCTCTGCAAAAGCACTCTGGTCCTCCTCGGCGTAAGAAAATCAGAAGCAAACACTGTCACGACAGCGTAAATATAGCTTCTTCCAGTGTAAGTTCAGGATAGGGTTTCACGGAAAATGTGATGTATGGGGGAAAAAAAAGTGACAGAGATTTAATGTCACTTACTCAGATTCACCTAACACTTCCAATGGATGTTACTGTCACTAGGAAGATTGCTTCAGCTCTTTTGCTCTTCTGCTGCCCGGAGAAGTCCCCAGCTTAAATGTCACAGGTGTACGACAGCAGAACGCAGACAAGCACTTGGAGCCTTAGACTTTCAACAAATATTCTTAGGGATTTTAGGGAGAAATACTTCTTCCTGCTTTGCAAGTCAGTAAAAGGACTGACGTTAGCAGCCGTGCTTTGAGAAATAAATATTTGAAAGATTTGAAAGATGTATGGGATTATCTGAATAACATACACCCTCCGAGAGCCAAGGAGGAGCCCGCGGGGATTTAAAGGCAAGCACTGCTGAGGTACCCACCTACAATGGGGTAAATAGGTACATCGGGATATGGCAATCCCGAGTGGAGTTGTGGGAGCACCATCATGCAGGCTCTGTCTATTCTGCTAATAAACCAAATCACAGCTGGGCAAGCACCTTTTGGCAGACAACAACCATACAGCTTGATAATGTTTAAAGGGAGAAAGAACAGCAGCGGGAAGCTCATAAGGTGTCTGTGGAAAAGCCGGGCTGGGACTCGTAGCAGGGTGGTACCACCGGCAGTTTCTTCCCCTTCAAAGTCAGATCGGGGAGAGATTGTCCCATTCAAAATATTATCTTCTAATTCTTATTTCCCCTGCATGAGTATTGACTGTTGCTAACCCACTGAGCTTTGAAGAACATCCCGGCAGTGACTGCCTCTTATAAGATGCTTTTTTGTTCAGGCATGCTTCTGCTAATCTTGTTTTCAGAAGTCTACTAAGAATCCCAGGCTTATGATGCTGCATTTAGCTGTAACCCAAAAAAAAAGGTACAGAAACTCCAAAGCAGAAGGACGCAGACTACGGCATTGTCCTGACGGAGGGACACTGTGGGTGGGACTGCAGTCCAACAGACACAGCAAGGATGCCCAGCTACAAAGTGGGTAGGAGAGCAGCACGAGGTGACCACCTCCAGAGAAGAAAACATCTCACATAAAAGCTACCACCACCCCAAGCTTGGAAAGTTGCAGCCTCAGGAAAAAATGTTCATGAAAAGTCTTAGGCTACCTAGTAAAGAACAATCTACAAGAGGCAAGAGGAGATGCGTGGGAGATTCAGAGAATTTTCTCTAATCCCCATGTGCTATATGAGAGAAACTCCAGGGATACCTGCAACCTATTCCACCCCATCCAGCCATGTATAAACACAAGTCAGAAAAAACTTAAAAGACTTGTTTTGAAGAATAATAGTGACGAATATGAAATCAGAAGATGGAAGGAAAGGAAGACATTAAAAGCTTTTAAGGACTTTAGGATATGGCCCTTCCTTGATCAAAATAACTGTTCTCCGGAGGACTTGAATGTTTCCAGGAATTTCAGTACTGAAGAAGAATATTGAAGGGGAAATGTCATATTACTTGGAAACAGGAGGATAAAGCTTCAGGAAGGATTCTATCTGCAATGCTCAAGCCTCTGGGATGGTCACCTTAAACTATCTTACATGGTAAGGCCTAGAAAAGCCAACCCACCATTACAAATCATGCCCTGGATCTAGGATTTGTTGCATCAGGTGAAATCCAAAGGAAGATATCACTACCCCATACTTCATTGCTGCTGCAAGAGGGCTAACAAAAACTCAGTCATATTCACTTCTCCCAAAATAATTTTTAATGTGTGATGTGTGGCAGATCAAACTGCTGTGTAGCAATTTAAGAGCACCTACTCCAACAACGTATGCTCTAGCTATGGGCAGTTATCAATACTCCTGCTCCCCCTAATTTATAATAAAAAGGTAGTGCCAGTCTACAGCACAGGTCCTTAACAGAAAACCTTTTGTTCATAGGAAGGCTCTAAAACAGAAGCACTGGAGAGAAGAAACAGGTCTTGAGGCTGAGAACTGTGACAGTAAAGACACAAGCCAGAAGAGGGCACAGAATTAAGTTACCTTTATTTGCATCGTATGAGCAGAAAAGTAAGTTTGCTAATGTACTTCTATGATTATTTTCTTTTCCTTGCATTACTATCCTGTACTTACTCTCCAATTTCCCACCACCCTTATGCCTCATCACCTTCCCACACTATCTTCAAACTCAGAAATGCTTGCTCCGTCACAACTCTGGATCATCTTCCCTTTTTCATCCAAGTACCTTACTTGAAATTCCTACTGCATCACACCATCGCTTCCTTTTCTCTTTCCTTCCACCCCTCAGATCCTCCATCAGGCTCGTTCACTTCTGCATCTTCCCAAATACTTTCTCCCCTCCTCTCCCTGCAAGTTTCTGCCCCTTAACTATTTCCCTGCTTCTACCAGGCACTCCATCAAGACCTGCTGCAAACAGCTGAGCCCCAGGCCAGAAGGAAGACATGGCCAGCTGGGAAATGGGCCTGCAAGAAGCCAGAAGAATAGGACTGGAAGAAGTTAACAGAGATACTTGCATCAGATTTGGTGGAAAAGGGGGGGAAAAACCACACATAAAAAAGCAGGACAGTAAATCAGTATATCATAGTAAGATGGAAATAGGGGTCCTTCCGATTCAGCACACATGGCTCTCTAGGCAAAGAGTTTGTTTCTTCTGTCCCAAATATTTTACAGGACTAGAAATGCAGTTTTGTTCACCTTCTGAAAAGTACCACTACAACTCTTCTACGTTTTGAGTTTGTTCCATGCTCCACAGGCTGCGTTTAGGAAATATTTACATGAAGGCATACACAGAAAGAGCTAACGAGATGGAGAAACCGTGTGTGCCAAGGAGCCAAGTTATTTTGGTACAGGAAACAGAACTACGGAGTGAGCTGAAACAATTTCAGATCTGTTTTAACCCCAACAGACCTAAAGAGTGTTACCTGAAAGACATTTAAGTGCATTTTAAAGACGCCCAGAGAGTTCTTCACTCCAAAGTCAAAAGCAGATCAAGCTCTTTGCATATATGCTAATACACCCAATGTTCATGAGCAGAACATGATTAGAAAGACCAGCCCAAGCACGTGTTAAACCAATGAGCAACGGCGCTGAAACTCCTGAAAAAACACCTCTCTTCAGTGAGTTTATGGAACAAAAACACACAAACCTTTGAAGCTAGTGAGCAAATAGCAGAACTTTGAGTATTGTTTATTTTAAATCTAAATTCAGCCTGTTATCTCCTCTCAGCTAGCAAACAGCAACAGCAGCCAGAGCTAAAAGAAAAAGCCATGACAGTACCTGCTCCTCAGAGCAGCAGCTGATCTCTGTGCACTTTCTTGTTTGTCTAGGGACCTGCACTTTCATGTCTGCCTTTACACCAATTTTGAAACATCCTTTATTGTCAAAGGACTTCAGATTATTTACCCTTATGCACACACACACTGTGTAGGCCAGCCATTGGGTCATGCAAGATTCACCCATCTTAAATGAAATACCTCTGTTCACCTAATAAGACATTTTTAGGTAGCTGTGACACAGACAGATCTTTGGAAATGCACTTTAATGTCACCTGTGTCCCTATGAGACAAATTCACTCTAGAAATGAAAACTCCTGAAGTTTCTCAAGTTATGAAACACTGAGAACAGACATCCATCTCTTCCAGCTAAAGTAACTACTCAGCTTCACTTGCTTGTGTCACTTTCCCCCCTCTGTTACAATAATAAAATTACCAGTTATTTACTCTTCTTTAACCCTGCTGTCCCTTAAGACTAAAGGTCTTTAAATTATTAGATGCAATGTTCCTAAATGGATGCTAGAAGCAACACTTCCTTAGTTTTGGCTCCCCCTGTATGATTTCAGAAGTGGGTGGCATTAACTTTACAAGGTGCTCAGCAGAGCACAGCATTTCCATCCTGCCATCCTGTAACTCACACGAGAGCTCCTGCTCCGATCCGAGGCAAGAGACTTTAGGAATACAGCAGCCAGTTTGCATCTGCCAGCTGCATCGATGTGTGTCTGCATTTTTTTTGGCAGCGATAGGAGAGAGATGGGATATAGAGTGCTATTCTGTCCAAAACCTGCTTTGGACAATCTGTCTTTCTGCTCCAGGAACAGTAACTAACAATCCCTACGTATGGTGGTTAATAAAGCTGCATGCTACTTTTGGGGGGGGGGGGGGGGTTGCAATAGACATACAATGCTGTTCTGTTTATAAAGGTCGAGTAAATTCTATGTAGTCTGTGGAGCCCTTACATCTCTGTATTATAAAAACAGATTATTTTATTTAGACAGGCCCTTTCAGAGAGAGAAAGAAAAAAAATATCTCAGAATAATGTATTTCCCCCTCCAATCTGAGTTAAGGTGTGTACACAATTTTGTGCACCCTGAGGAGAACAGCAATACAAGTGTTTATTTGCTCTTCGATTATAACAAATATTATTTCTTAAACACTCTATAACATTTTTACAGGTTGTTTGGATAAGCCACAGCTATAAATCCTAGTCAGCTGTCAAGGGAAGAGAAAGCTTTGCATTTCTATGGGCAAGGAAATAAACTGCTAAGAACAGCAAAGAGAGCCGGGGGCTGGAAAGGGGTTAAACGGGGTTTAATGTGTGTCATTTGGGTCTCTGGGACAAAATCGTTGTTTTCAGCCCTACCTCTGCCATTTTCCTGAACTGAAATGATGCCCCAATGATCGATACCTTCACACCAGGTGTGGAAGAGATCAGACAAGGATTCCACAACACAGAAAGCTGACAGTGCTCAAATTTTCTTTAGTTTTGTTAGAAGCAGCTAGGCATTTTTTAATATTTATGCAGTGAACAATTTCAAAATAAACAGGTTTTCTGATCAGACTGATGATTACGCCCCAGTAAAATGCAGAGAGGCCTGTGTGTAAGACTGCTTAAATGCCACAGCTAACAGCATCTGATGAGATGCTAGCGCTGCAAAAAGCACATCCAGGACTCTGAGGAAGGCAGCAAATGAATGAGCAAACACAAAAATCCCATCTAAATCAATCCCAACTACAGCATTTACAGTTGAACGCTGCGACTTGCATTGAAACCACAATACATAAGAAATTCCTCAACTGAACCTGGTCAGGAAATTGAATTCCTGATGACATTTCATCTTGTATATTCTCCTACTATGGCCTCTAAGGTCTGGTGAACACCTGAGAGCTGAGCACTGTCCTGTGCCATAGAGCCAACATCAAAGAACAGGAGAGTAATTAGAAATGCAGCTGAGGAAGATATCTCCCAGAGCTTCAATTTTACAGTTGTCATGTTTCTTCCCCAAGCAGTTCAAAGAAGTCTGTAGAGGCAACAGAGGTCAAGGAGAACAAAAACAGGCCAGGCAGAATTACTACTTGAAGGTGCTCTGATTTCATTTTTTTGGACAGATACACCCAGCACACCCGGCTGGAAGTTAAGCAGCAGAAATTCCAAGTGACCAGCTATACCTTTCAAGAATCAAGTTGGACTCCACATAGCTTTTACACCAGGAAAAAAAAACCATACAGAAAGTTTCTAGCCTGAATTTTAACTATTCAAAACTGTCAGCGCTTCACACTCTTGGCATCTCTCTAATAGACTTTCAGGTTAGTAGGAAAAGAAAATAAATCTTAAATAAATCTGTCATTAACTGATATCTGTATTAAGTTTTGTTATTTAGGTGGAAACTTAGGCAAAGCTTCTCTGCTTCTGAAAATCTATGTCCCTTAAATGACAGCACTGGAATTTTGTCCTGTTTTTGTTAAAGACTATGCCTTGTAGTTTGCTGTTTAATTAGGAATGAAACCTAAGTTATAATCACTGGGTGCTCATGCTTATGAAGGAATTCTAGTTAACATATTCTCTGGAATACAAAAATTCAGACTTTACAAATGCTGGTTAATCAGCACTGAAAGCCAGATAGATCGAACCCTGCAAAGACGGGGGCAGACCAAAGCTTATGCTGGTCTCGGTTCTCTCCCTCTCACGTACCAGGTGCCCCAAGCTGCCCATCCTCTTGTAAATTAGGAGGCAAAAGTGTATGAGCAGCACAAGTATATCTGAAAAGGAAATAAAAAAGGAATAAACTAACTTCATAGCGCACTCTGGCCACCCTTGAGGCTGCAAGAAGCTCTTTATTGTGGGCAGATGAAATCCTGCTGATCAAACACAGAAGAGGATTGTTGTGGATCTGTGGGCTCTCTCTCCTAATCTCTTCTGGCAAGACAACTATGCTATTTGCTTGCTTTAAAAAAAAAAATAAGATCATGCATATATGAATATATATGAATAAAAAGCTAACCATACAAACAGTACCAACAATAGTGCCAGGAACAGAGCCTGCTGCAAGATAAGAACATAACGTAAAATGCATCATATAAGGATGCTTCTTTTTTGGCTCACACTTTTGTATAGATCAATAAGGCCTTGGTCACAGAGAAGAGTTTAGAGGTTTTTTAAAGCACTGTTTTGTGACTAGAACAGCCTACGGATGTAGTGCTAACGAAGGATCAAGGAGACACAACCAGTCTGGACACAGAGGCTGTGTGTGCCTAAGAGCTTGCCTTTTTTTTTGTTTTCAGCTGTGACAGATGTCCTTTCCCTACCACTCAGAACTACTCTTTCTGCAGAGAACAGAAGCCCTGAACAGCCAAGGCATTTGCAGAGAGTACAAAAAGCGGGTTTGAGGGTGTAAGGGGGAGGGTCAAAAGCAGAAATCTGTTTATTTGGCACCTAAATATAGCCCAGTTAACTCAGCAAACCTTTTTTCTATACTACATACTACTTTGTCTATATTTAGAGGCTGTAAGGAACCAGCTGTAGCATCACCATTTTATTACATTCTGTGATGGGGAATTTGCTTTTGTTCCCCAGAACAAATCTCTACCATTAAGTAATCATGACCACTCCCTGAGCCTTGGGTATAAAAATTAAGCTCTCAGGTGAAGCACCAGCGGTAAGGATGAGCTCTTAACTTCAGCCTTACACAAAGGAGCTCTGCTCAGCTACGCCTGGCTGTGAACCAAGCTTCTGAAATAATCAAAGAGGACACATCGTGAAGCTACTATTCCAGATCAGCCACCAGTTGATTAGTTACCTCAGTCAGAACGACCCAGCCGCCAGTAAAAGACAGGTTTCAACCAACTACCTTCAGAACAGAGGCTGCTTCTAAGAAAAGCTTTTCCAGATAGTAAACAAAAATAAGCTTTGATACTTTGAGAGTCTTGTTTAAAAAGCATTATAACCCCCAGAGTATTTTTGCCTTTTTTTCTTTCTTTTTTTTTTTTTTTTCCCAGTAGGATTGCGTACTTGTAGCATGTGGAGAAAAACTTTTTTTTTGCAGTGAAAACTGCCATATAGGCTTAGGGCTACATAGAATGGGGTTTTTTTATTTTTTTTTCCCATAATCACTTAAATCAAAGCTTGCCTGCTGAAGTTTTATCATAGAAACACATCTCTGTCAATGCGGCATCTGATTTACCTCTTCAGATAAGTGCACAAATTGACAATTGATTTAACTTCTCAGAATCCCTCCCTGCACAACAGATACTTTATAAAAAAGCATAGGCCATGGGCAAGAAAAGCTTTTTACTCCAGAAAAAACATTCTATGATTTTTCTCCCATGCCTTCATGCTAATTTGCTGAGGTGGGTGTCTTTTATTCTCAATGTATGTACTGCAGGGAAGTGCACTTCAGTCTGCAAAGCAACCCAGAGAAAATGGTATCAAGGCACTGAATGGCCATGTCTGAGCAACCTGAGCATCACCAACACAAATAGATAAAAAGACTTAAAGCTCTTCCAAAGATGTTCAGAGCACAAGAAAGGTTTAAACCAAGCAGGTGATGTCGGTAGAAGAAAGAAAACCTGTATGGCAACGTGAACGAGAGGTAGAGCGCTGCTCGTCTCCCAGCAATGGATGCGAAGCATCAATGGGCTCCACACTCAAGACCTGGGAGCCCTCAGTTCTGCCGTCTCTTGGTGACCTGAGGGCTTTCGTGTCAGGCTGTAGACACCTCTGACTTCGGGGGTGATGACCCCCTCTCATATCTCCCGTTTCGTATTTGGAAGTCAAACGCAGAGCCGAGGCAACTCTGAAGGAGCTACAGAGCAAACAAGCTGGCGTCGTTAGCTTTTTTGTGCATCATATTCTTCATCTGAATTGATAAAAATTCCATTAAGAGGCTCAGAAAAGGTGTGGAATATTATCTCCTCATGATATAGCATTTCTTCAGTATGAACAAAGTCAAAAAATATTTCAACTGCTGAACAACCAAATTAGAGTAGGTCATGGAGAGGAAGGCTTCCAACTATGCAAGTGTAATTTTTTTAAACTTCAGGCACTATACAGGAACCAGCATCTAAGCATTATAAGGCCCCTCCAGCATACATTAAAACTTCGTATACCTGCAAAGATCCTACCTTCCTGGTGCATTATACAAGCATCCATATTTTAGATTGTTGTCTTGACCATCCTTAAAGTATCTGCTTCACTTCAGCGTGTGAGTCTGGTTGTCCTAATTTACACTTCCAGAGCCTATACCATGCTAACAGAGTAGAAGTTCATGAAGCTTTACATTTTGGTTGTTATATATTCATAAATTTTGCATCAATTGAACAACTCTGCCACAAAGCTCTAGCAGGTTATTCAGCTGATTTTAAACAGCACCCTTCTTCAGTACTGGCCCTGTAGCCAAAGTTTTCCTGGCCACTGAATCCAGTGAGCTTAATCAAACGATGTGGCTCAAATTGATAACATTTGCCCATCACAGACCGCCTCAAGAATCTTTTGTGGTGGAAAAAATTGAAAAAACAAGTGTGAACAGGTTCATTTTGATTAAACCTGAAAGTGTCCTCTATAGCTCATGGATGGAATTTCCAGACGAAACAAGGATAGAGAAACGAATCACTGTGCTCTGGAGGTGAAATGTGAGGGACACGGATTCATGTCCCTGGCTCTGGCCAATTTCAGTCAGGTCCCCACACATATTTGTCCTCGCCTCACTCTCTACGGAAACTTATCCATTTGTATCTACAAATAATGGCATAGAATCATAGAATTGTCTAGGTTGGAAGGAACCTTCAGGATCATCAAGTCCCACCGTCAACCTAACACTGCTAAAGCCACCACTAAACCATGTCCCTCAGCACCATGGCTACTCATCTTTTAAATATCTCCAAGGACGGCAACTCCACTGCTTCCCTGGGCAGCCTGTTTCAATGCTTGATAACTCTTTTGGTGAAGAAATTCTTCCTAATATCCAATCTAAACCTCCGTGTCTTCACCCAGATTTATACATCCTAAGTGACGCTCTAAATACCAGGCTAGTGGTTTCCTACTTGAGCTCTTTTTGGCTTTTAAATAAAAAAAAATAAAAATTCTAAAAAAACCCGACCTGTTGTGTCTGTGCAAAAGTAATGGCACAAAATCAAAAAGCTGAGATCTGCTTGATGATGTCCCTTTCAGACTGACTTGCTTTGCCTAACTAAATAATGGTAACAGTGATCTGAAGGAAAAAAAGTTGGAGATTTAAGAGGGAAGTAATTGCTCCTAGTGGTGGACAACACATGCTCCTGACGTACCTGCCACAATGGTTGATGAGAAAACACCACCACTTGCAAAGCAGAAGGTAGAGCAGGTGCTTTCTGCATGACAGGAGGAGAGGTCAGGTCTGCCCCTTGGAGTGCTTAATCCCTACCCAACAGCAATGACACAAATAACATACCTGTGCTGGCAATTACTGGCTAATGTGGTCTGGAATTCAGGCTTGTCGTGCCAGCAGAAAACACTCCTTGACCCTGCTGCCTGCTCCTGCAGGCGCATTAATAAATCTAGCAAATGAATGGGGGGAAATAAGATGGATAGTTAGGGTTCCCTCAGGACTCCTCTAATGAAAGACGGCTAGGGCTGCAATACAATCTCCACCCTGCAATAGATCGCTGCCCCACTGCCAAAAAAGGCCACACGAGCTCTTCCTGGCAAGACAAGCTGCGACTCCCAGATACCCTGTCAGAGTCAGTGAAGAAACAGCAAAATAAGAGACTTGCACCACCTGTGTCCCTGCTCTGAGCAGAAGCATCGTGAAACTTCAATTATCTTCCTGCAGCAGCAAGTCTAACTTCAAGCGGCGAGTTAGAGGCTGTGTCTTCCTTTCAACAATGCCTTGAACCAAGGTAACATCAAGTAAAACTGAAGTACCTGCCTTGAGCTCTCCCAAAGTACTCGTTATCGTGGTGTCTGAGTACATCTGTGTCTGGGTACACTGCTAATAGAGAAAAGCCATCGCCTCGCCACGCTTCATTTCTCTCGTGTGCCTCACAAATTTAGGCTTCCACTAGGAAACCAGAAAGCAGTCAAGCATCTGATGAGCAGATGCATTCTCCCCTTGACACAACTGCTGGGCTAACAGGATTTAAATGTGCAAAGCTGTGTAAGGAAAAAAAAACTTCCATATACGTCCATATATATATATATATATATATATATATATATATATACACACACACACATACTCCAATTCAACTAGTTTCTAAATACCTAGCAAGGTTAGATAAATAGCATCATTTGAGCACTCAGACACAAGTGCTCAAATGAATGGTGTACACACACACCCCCCTTTCTAACTGAGATTTAGCCCCCTCTTCAGTCTGTACGCTCCCCAGCAGTGAGACACTGCTGTTACAGGGTCCACAGCCAGGACTGGAATAAAGACAAGTAAGGATAAATGCTAAAAATGCAGTCTCCCGGAGCTGGAGCAGCACTTCATCAAGCAGCTCACAAAGACGTATGGAGACACTGCAGGGTGGCATTCAGCCATGGCATGGCACGAGCCACCATGTTTTGTCAATACAACTCAAAGCCATTAGCACTAAACACCCCGCCGCAGAGTGAACCCCAGGCTCTCTTGCTTTGTGCCCTTTGTGGTGCCAGCGCTTTAGGGCAGGGGATGGCCGTTATCTGTCGTTTGGCTGAGGAGAGCAAGGTGCAGGCAGCCAGCGTGACAGAACCGCTGCTTGCCTGCAACATGAGGCCCACGGGACATCGCATCTGATCGGTTGTGAGTCGACGGATTTTGTACAAACTGGCGCAGTAGAAAAGCTGGATTGTCAGGAAAATCAAGCCTAGCACGGCATCTTGTGCTACAGCCACTGGAAGCTCTCTGTCTCCTGATGTACAGAGGAAAAAAGACAGATTTTTTAGGGAGATGTGAAGTCTGGACCCTATCAGATGGGACAGCTTTGTAGAAGGAAGAGCTTTGGGGTTGAGAGGAAAGAGAAGGGCAAACGGCCAGAGAAAGAGAGAAAAATGTTGAGCAGAAGGAGGAGCAGAAACAAGAGAGCCAGTGAAGTAACTGAGGGCTCAGAAGAGAAGGGAGAAGAGGATGAGGAGGCCCTTCCTGGGAAGAGCAGTCTGCCCTGCCGTGTGAGCAGAAAGGACGGTGGCGTGAAGGCAGAGGGCTCTGGGGACACAACACCAGAGCAACGTGCCGCAAAGGGGACAGAGAAAGACACACAGAGGACCCTGGGAGGAACGTGGCAGCAGAGATGAAGGGAACAGATGTAACGAATTCAGCCCACAGAAACTGCCAATGGCAATAGTCCTGTATTGGACAATCACACTCTGCCGATTCCTATCCAGTGCAGGTCACCGTGGAAAACTGGAAAGGAAGTATCATTTCATTTCCCCTCCACAGCCTCCTCTTCCGCAACACTTAACGCTCAGTTCTTCAAGCAAGAAGACAAGAGAAAAGCAGCCCTGCTGAAGACAGCATGTTGTTTATCAGGTGCAGAAATCATTTACCTGTTTCGCTCATTAAATATAAATCAAACTACAAAACACAGTAGTTGCTAAAAGATGTATATCTCTTCTAGGAGACCAAGCTTAGCCACTGTTAAACCTCCCATGTAACCCCGTATAGACTTTCACCAATTTAAGCAATACTGAAACTGCCAGGCAAAGAGTGGACACCACCTCCACTGGTCAACTCTGTATTTCCAACTCAGAAAGGGGGATGCCTGATCTTCCATTTTACCTAAAGAAATTTCTCAGGTTTTTAAGAGTCATAATTTTCAAAATATCTCTATAGCTACTAAGATAGCTATTGTTCCAACAAGAATAAACCTATAGATGAATGGCATATATTTGCATCACATTTGGTTTATCTACACCTTCTTTAAGTACTTGGCTATTGCTTTGATGTGCTGCTGCCTGAGTCATATTGTGATTGATTTCTCCTATTCATCAGAAATGTTACCCACCAAGAAAGTTATTTTCCTCATTTAGCCTGTGGACTACAAGAGCACTAATGAATTCCCCTCGCCGGTGGATCTTTGCACACAATTGACATCAAATAGGCAGTTTAAACAGTAACAAGCGCTGACAGGTCCCAGGTATGCCCACCTACACTGGGGGCAGGGAGCAATGACTTCAGATTTCCATCAAATCCACGTCAGCCATTATTTGCTCTTTTGCTCCTGAATCTGAATGATACTCTCCAGCTGCTAAGCCACAGAAGCCAACAGCATTTTGACATTCCCAGAGCCCAGTTCATACTGAAAAAGTACATATACTCCACTGATGTTAAACCTTGCTTGCTCTCTATCCTAATAAAAGACCATGTCTTTTATTAGACAACTCTCTCATATATATGGATAAGTGTGCACGTAGACAATTGTCATTATATGTATTTCTCTTGAAACTAGGATAGCACATTTAACACAAAGTATGTGTATATCTACAAGACCCCAGTTTCATTTTTGGTCAATCCAGACAACTACATTATGATTTCTCCTATTTGTTCAGATCCCCCACGGTCACCAGGGAATCACGGAATTGTCAGAGTTGGAAGGGACCTCTAGAGACCACCCAGTCCAACTCCCCTGCCAAAGCAGGGCTGCCCAGAGCACATCACTCAGGGCTCCATCCAGGTGGGGCTTGAAGATCTCCAGAGAAGGGGACTCCACACCCTCCC
>JAOQGH010000002.1:739196-751451 GCA_025769975.1 Gallinago jamesoni | reverse complement strand
ATAGAAAATAAATTTATGGAGATGTATAACAACTTTAAAAATGGTTTCCATGTTAATGTCTGCCTTCATTTAAGTGCTAATAGCACTTAAATGCTTGCTTAAAACTACTGTACTTGTGGAATACTTTTATTTTGCATATAACCACCATAAAGATTTCAACATAGTTTCTGAACAGAACTATTTTGCTTGAAAACGTAGTGCATTTACACTACACTGCTAAAATCAATATCAGAAAACAGCTGACATTCAGAGCTGTGTGTTGTTTACTGCTAGTAGTAGAACTAAAAATAATTGAAATTGCAGTGACGTTTAATCTTGCTGTCACTCATCAAAGCAAGAATCAGACAGACAACGACAAAACAAATGGGTGGCTTTAGTAGCTTTGTCCAGTGAATTGTTTCTTAACATTCATTTGAATAAAACACCTCTGGTCCTTAGATTCTACATTCAGTATAAACATTTCCTGACTAAACAAGCGTACTTCAGAGATGACCCAGAATATTACTTGCCAATAGAGAAAAATCTTTGTCCTCTGCACAATAATGAAATACAATATAGTTATTCCTTATCAAAACTAGTAACCAGAGCCTCCGAAAGCTGAATTATAAAAAGAGCCAAACTACCAGCAATCTCACACTTGCTGCTTCACCATGCATTAGGCAGCACAGACTCCGAGGCGTGAGTCACACATATGCCTCTTGCGTGGAGGAAAGCCCCATCCACCACCACCACCACCGCCAAGCCAGACCTGTCAAAACACAGTAAAATAACACTTGACTGACTTGCATTCGCCGCTGTCCTGGACACACTGCGCGTTAGAACTTCTGTCAGGAAGCGTATCATCCTTCACAATAAAACCTCGGCCTGTGAAGCGTGAGGAGGCTTTGCTCTCAGCCCTGCTGTGCCAACAGAAATGGAGCAAGTTGGGTGTTTGGGGAGTCAAGAGAGGAGACGGCTCAGGAGGCAACCAGCCACAGAGATGAGACGAGTTGAGCGCTGGACAGCTGGGTAGGCAACAAGTGCCACCTGCCCAGATCCAGCAGCACTTGCTCCGTGCTACAGGAGCAAACTGTCCTCCACAGCATCTGAGAGCTCAGCCACATACATCAGCCAGCTGAAGCCAACCGCAAAAACCATGATAGGGTTTGAGTGGCACCACGCTGCTGGAACAGCAAGAGCAAAGTCCACCTCGATAGACACCAAAACGTGTGGAAAGCTAGTCAGCGTGGGCCTAAGGGAGGTCATCTCCCAAGGCAATGCTCTTGGCCACATCTTATGTATCTGGGTACTGTCACCCTTTCTCACAGACCTCCTACCAGTGAAGAGATGCTTCACTGGTGCCCCATCACCACTCGACACCTACCAGTTAAGTCCTAACCCTAAAGTCCTAACCCCCTAAATCCTGCATATCAAAAAACCCCACCCCACTGACATTAATGAATGTCAGCATTTAATCAAGAATTAGCAAATCCTTTCCGGGCACAGAAATTCTTCTTCAGAACTACGCTAGACTACATTCAGGTGGATTCAGCATTGTATCACGCAGCATATAAAAACAATCACAGAAGTTAATTACCCAAAAACAAATGATAAACACATTTCAGCTGGTCTCTAGACACGTCATACTGAATTACATCTTGATACTGAAAAAAAATGTAAGGTTCCACTCTTACATCCACCGCTGCTGACTGCTTTTGGTACGATGTTTTCTGCAGCACGACACCAAACCCAGAAGGTAACAGGACTAAAGAGGCCACCGTCACCCATCTGATTCCACAGCTCCTGTCCCACATTTCAGGAAGCAACCACGGCGGGAGGGTTGTCTCAGTTCCCGACCACAGGTCCCTCAATCATCTTAACCATCAGTTTCTCATGGTTAAATTACATTGAAACCATCCTTCCAACTGTTTTAGAAAGGGGAAAGCATGGGGTTTAAGAAAAGAGGTGGGGTTTTGGTTGTTTTGGTTCTTTTAGAACTGCAGTTTGAGAGTTTTAATTCAGAACAGCTCCTGAGTAGGGCAGCGTACATACCATTTACAAATACCAGTGGATAATTTCATGCAAACACTCTAAATATGAAGTGCTTTTCTAATATTTCTGGGGGCTTTATTACTATTATGATCACTTTAAAATATGCCTCTGGTCCACAGAAAATGTGCACATTCGCCTTCAAAGAACCAATTTGGCCACTGAAGGGCTTTTGTTACATCTCTTGTATGTATGCTGTATTTTCCCTAAGGCTATGCAACCAAGTATTTTATTATTTTTTTTTAAACTAGAACTCTTAAATACAGCTCACAGGGTGCTCCTCCCCCCAGAAACGAATCTCTGGGATTTGGCAGATTTCCCAACTTTACATTCAAAGCATTCCTAAGTCTGTTAACTCACAAAACCAAGTCATTTTTCATCTTACTCAACATTTTCTATAAATGACACAGCACTTTGCCGTTACCTCAGTTAAGGCAACGACAGGGCACACACCACCTCTGAGCAGGCCCTACACCTTTCTTCCCACTCACGAGTTCTCCGCTTTGTTTTACATTCTGCCTCTACAGTTTTCTTGTCCCTTCCGGAAAACAAAATGTGCTGATTACACAGTCTTCCAAAAAAGCATACAGCTGTTGCCAATCACCAAACAAAACAGCCTTTTAACATAAGAGTCCTGGGTGTTTTCCCGTGGCAAATACAAAATAACCAAAGCAAAGAGACAAGGGTTACAACTTTCTAGTTGAAAAGGCTATTCTTTGGTTTGCCGCTCTGTAAAATCTTAATTGGAACAACAATTGGTACAAACTTGGTCTGGCGGTACTCTTTTCATGCTGACAGGCTGTTAGCAGCCAGGATACATCCTGCGAGAGGTCAAAGGTGTGGAAAAACAAACAGAGCAGCAATTTTAGAAGATGAAGAGGCGATAAGGATTTGTCACGGCATTCCTCTACCATGGAAAACCATCCAGCTTTCTTCACAGTCTGTGCCCACTTACTCCAGTCACTTCTTGCAAGTTATTTCCTTTGGAGGGAGAAAGAAAAAGCCACTTATTTTAGACAAATGGCTTCTACTTACTTGTACAGAAAGACTGATAAAGATGCCAATGCCTGACTTTTCTCACCGGTCTCATAATTTGGAAGAAAACGGATGTGTCCCTCCACGGATTTTAGCTATAAAGTCCTTATGTGAACCCACAAAATCCCATTTCAGTTTTAAACAAATATTAGAGGCAAAATAAGCCCAACCCTGCACCAGCAACTAAAACTCTTTAAACTCTGAAACGGGTATTTTTTTCAACTACGTGCATCTTAAACAGTGGGGTTTGCGTGCAGGAAATTTAATTATACTTTTCCATATGAGACAATTCAATTTACTTTCACGCTTGAAAGCCATTCAGAGTTTAACCATTTTATAACCCAGAATCTTCCACGTGGAATCACAGCAGCTTCCATAGACGCTCATGAGTCTGCACAGAGCCAGCCTCACAGGCATCAGAAGCCCACTGTGACCCTCATGATCAGTCTAACAGACTTTCTGCTACTCCTGATCCTACCAATCTCCTGCCGCCTTAGGTGCTCCACCAGCTCATGAGGACAGATCCAGCATCACTGGATCCACCAAAAAACTGAAGATTTCCTCTTGGTGTCCTCCTGGTGCTCCTACTCCTATATAACCCTGGAAAGCAGGCTGATACTTCATGTTGGCTTCTCAAAACCAAAGGTTGGATACTACCACCTCAAGAGTCACTGAGGTTTGGCATGACCGGGGCAAAAAAGTCAACCCTCCTTTGTGTATTTTAGTAGTTCCCGTTCTGCTTCCAGATCATCTCCACCTTAACCTCCAGTGCCACTGCCAGCAGTTACCTTGAACATCAAAATGTCATCCAGACTGTGTCACATTCATTTAATCAAGACAAGGACCTCCTCTGTGTAAACTATGTTTGCGACTGCACGTAGAAAAGTGTAAGAAAAATAAAAAAATATGTATTAATAAACTAAACCAGTTGTGCCTCCTCACTCGGTGTCCCAGGTACATCTACTACCAACAGAACAGACCATCTGGATTGTATTTGAGTCATAAGAACTACAGGTAAGCAAAACACACAGCTCATATTTTCCCTTGTTCAGGAAGCCAAATCTTCCTTTCCGCTGGGAGGCTCAAATTAAAATTGCTCATGAGTGCAGTTACGGATTTAGGCAAGATAACTGTCCACCACCAAGAAGACTTCGCCTGGCCTCAGCAGATGTCCACCCCTGGGCATCAGGCTTTGAGGCTACTCGTCACCGTTGCTCAAATAAGCAGAGCAAATGCTTCCTTGAGAGATGTGCTCTCCCAAAGCAATGAGCGAGTATCTTTTCCACCTCAGCGACTGAGGTCTGGAGCTGCAAGTCGACTTGAATATTGTTAATAATATTAAGGGTATTGACCACAGAAGGCCAATAGAAAACACTCCCTCGGGTGGGTGGTGCCCCACATGCGGCTACGGTAAGGCATAGACGCAACAAGTAATTAAAATCCAAGCTGGAAAAATGTTAATTCAACAGGCTTCTGGTGTGTTTCACTCGGCAGGGCAGGGGCTCCAGGCCGGCCCTGCTGAAAGCTGAGGCGCTCCCCCCAGCCCTGGGGCACTCGCCTTGCGCTCCCCGGCTGCTGAGGGGAAAGGAACACGTCTCCCTGACAGAAAAAAAAATTATTTTTTTGCACACAATGCACTGCCCTACAGTTTAGTTGAGGAAATTAATGCCTCTGGGCCACCTTAGCCCACCTGAAGTCGTCTACTGGACCCACCCGTGCCTCAGCCCACCACCCACTCGCCGGGAAGCATCCCCGCTGCCTGACGCGGCCCCCTCCCCACTTTTGGGGGTGTTTCTTGGTTTGGGGAGGTTTCTTTTTTTTTTTTTTTTTTTTTTATTCTTTCTGGTCCACCACAGTTTCTCCCCGCCGCCCTTTTGAATCCGCGGCCGTTCGCCTTAAAAGGGCAAAATATCTGTGGAGAAAAGGGCGGCGGGCCGGGGGGGCGGCGAGGCGGGCCGGGCCCTCCCGACGCTCCTGAGGCGGCGGCGGGGCCGACCCATGGCGGCCGCCCCGGCGCGGCTGTTGCCAGGAGACGGCGGGGCCCTGCCATGGCGGCGGGAAGGGCCGGGCCGGGCCGGGCCGGGGCATCGCCCAGCCTCGGCGCCCCCCCAGCCCGTTAACCGACCGCGGGAGGAGAGCGAGTCCCGGCGGCGGGCGGGCAGGTATGTCCCGCTCCGCCATCCCCGGTGAAGGCAGCGGGGAGCACCCGGGCACCGTCCCTCACAGCCGCCCCCTGCACACCCGCCATCCCCTCGGTAAGCCCGTGGAGGAGCCCAGGGCCGGCCCGTCCGCCATCTGCCCTCAACGGCCGGCGGGGGCTGACCCTGCACCCCAACCCCCCCTTTCCCCCCCAGCGGGGGGTGGGAAACCCGAAATTAACCAGAACAACCCCAACTACCGGCACGGTTCGAACCATCCTCCGCGCGTTCCCCGGCGCTCCCGGGGAAGCTGTCGGCCCATTTGTTGCCCACCGACCGGCGACGGGCAGCTGGAGCCCCGGGGGGCCCGGCCCGGAGCAGCGGTCGGGGGGAACGGGACGGGGGGCGACCCCCGATCCGGCCCGGCCGCCCTCCCACACGGCGCTTCACCGGCGGGTAATCTCCTTTTTTATTTTTTTTTTAATTTTTTTCCCTTAAGGAGCGCTGAACCAAATGCATTGCAATTTATTTGCTAGAAAAAGATACCGGGGGTGGGGGGGGAGGCGGGGGGGGGGAGAGCGATCCCTCTCCTGCACGGTCTCCGTTTTCTCCATTAAACCAGGGCAGAGCATCTCTCGGGAGCGCTGCCAGCCCAGGTTTTCCCCAACTTTCCCTTCGCTCCGGGAGCAGGACACCGCAGCCAGCCTTCCTGCACCGCCCGCCCCCCCCAACCCCGACAGCAGCACCCACCGGGCAGGGGAGACCGGGCACCGCACCGGGCACCGCACCCCGCCGGGCTCCCAAGTTTCCCTCTCCGCCCCGCGGCGCATCGCTCCCCGCAGGACACTGCTCCTCCCCGCAGGGGAGAGAGACACACACACACGGACACACACCCCCCCCCCGCCTTTCTACCGTGTGGCGTGTCCCATCCCGTCCTCCGTGTGTCCCCCCCTCCCCTCCGCAGCGGTGAAGCACCCCGAGACCGCCACTCGCTCCCTTCACCCCGCCGCCGCCCGCCCGAGTTCGCCGCCGTGCGGGATGGCGGGGGGGGCGGCTCCCCCCGCCCGTCCCGTCCCGTCCCGTCCTCTCCAACAACCTTGGCGGTCCTGTCCCACATCCACCCCTCCGAGTCCGGGGGCTGGCAACTTTCCCACCCCGCAGGTACACGGGGCGGTCGAGCCTCGGGGCTCCGCTCCGCGCCCCCTCCCCCCCTTGCCCCCCTCCCCCCCCCCAAGCGCGGTGCCTTCCCTGGCGGGGGGCGGCAGAGAGGACGGGGGAGTGGGGGGGGATGGAGGGGAAGAGCCCTCCGCCGGCACCGAGGGGAGAAGGGGACGAAGCGGGGGGGGGGGGGGGGAGAGAGCGGCGGATGGAGAGGGGGGGTTCCCGGGGTGACACACACCCCCACCCCGCCCCCGCTTACTGTGGACTCTTGGGGTAGAAGGGGAGGGTGACGTGGCTGAGATCGTGGATGTCAAAGGCGGTGGGCTCGGCCGAGATGGCCTGCCGCTTGGTCCTCTGCTCCCCCTGCAAGGTGCCGGCGCTCTGCTGCTGCGCCTGCTGGGTGGCCGGCCGGATCACGGAGCGGTACTTGTCCAGCTCGTTCTGCAGCTTCTGGATCAGTTCGTCCTTCTGGTCCAACTCCAGCTCCAGCTCGTCGATGAGCGCATCCCGCTGCCGCAGCTCCTCGATCTTCTCCTGCAGCGCGTACTGTAAATCCCGCAAAGTGCCCATGGTCCTGCCGCCTCGCTCGCCCCTCGCCTCTCTTTCCCCGCAACTTTCCCCCTCCGCGGGCCGCCTCCCCCCCCCCCCCCTCCCCTCGCTCGGCCCAACTTCGCCTTCCCTCCTCCGCCCTCCCCGGCCCGGCCCGGCCCGGCCCGGCGCGGCCCCGCTGCCCGCCGGGGCCCCCGCCGCAGCCGGACCCCCCGCCGCCGGCACGGCGCTCCGGAGCCGGTTTGGTGGGGGATTTCGATCCGCCTGCGTCAGGCTAGGCTGGAGCGGGGAGAGAGGGAGACACACACATACACACAGGCGGAGGGGGAGGGAAGGGAGAGGGAAGGCGGCGGGGGGGTGGGGGTGGGGGGGTGGGGGAGGCAGGGGCGCCGCCGAGGATGCACATTGCCCTCCCTGCTCCCTCCTTCGCCGGCTCCCCGCACCGCCCACAGCCCCGCCGGGGTCGCCCGGGCGGGGGGGGGGGGGGGATGCGGGGAAGGGGGGCCGGCTGGCGGCTCCCCCCCACCCTCCCCACCCCCGGGGCTGCGGGAGCCTCTGCCGAGCCCTCCCCTCCTCGGCTTTTGCAGGAGGAGGCCATCAGACAAGGTCCAAACCCCGGGAGATGGCTGCACAAACATGCCATCGCCCGTCCCGCTGTCGGGGTGGCACCTTGTCTTCTCCCTTCCCCTCCTCTGCTCCAATCAAGGGTGCTACTTTTCCCCCACAGAACTTGTTTTACCTCCCGTTTCCCTCTTTTTTTTTTTTTCTTTTTTTTTTTTCTTTTTTTTTTTTCCCAAACAGCCAATTTTTCTTGTGTTCTCGGGAACAGCCGGGAGCCTGGCATGGCTCCTGCTCTGTCTCAGCAAGCTCCAGGCTCCAAAAACCCAGATTTCAATGTGAATATCGGTCAAGTATCTCCACACTGGGAAAGCCTGGAGGCAGGGCATATGGGTCTTAGAGCACTGAAAAAAAAAAAAACCACCACAAAACCCTAACTTAAAACAGGGGAAATAGGCTTTCTGTGTAGCCCAGTTCCCAGAGGAAGGCGTGAGCTCTGCCATACCGAACGCAATCCCATTTTCCCGGTGTGCGAGCGCGGCGCCTCATGCACCGGGATTTTCTGCGTGCCAGCAAACAGCTACACCTCGGCTCTACCTTTGCGATACAGCCCATGGGCCTGCAGCACAAAAATTAACAAAAATAAACTAAATGAGCCGCGTTGGCTGAGCCCTCAGTGCCAAATGACTCTGTTTTCTTTTGCCTTGCCCAGGTTTGCCGGGCGCAGAAGGGACGGCGACGGACGAGGTGACAACGCAGCTCCTGGGCTTGGCCCTACAGGGCAGAATGAGGGATCTGCGGGCAAGAAAATAGCTGGTTTGAGGGTTTCCTGATACGATTGCACAGTCTGGAGGGATTTTTTGGGGTAAAAATCCCCATAGCCCAGCTAAACACGGGTACCCCGGGAGAGCTTCTGCAGCTCTGGGGCACCGGCACAGTTTCATGCTCAGCTCTTTTCGGGGCAGCAGAAGCTCAGTTCCCTCTCTGAGAGTTTGATTTGGGGAGAGAGGGAGGATGCAGCCATGTGTACATTTTTATTTTTTTTTGGAGGTGGGTGGTACCTACGTGTTTGTATCTGCTGTTAGCAGTGTGTCTACACCTCCCATTCGGGCACTAGCTGGAAATGAGAGACATCCAGACAGACACTGTGTTTATAGCATTGAGCTTTTGTGGTTGGGTGGTTGGTTTTTTTTTTTTTACTGCTACATACTGGCACTTGGCTGAGTCCAAAGTTCCTGCTTTCAACCTGCAGATGGTCTTTATAAAATAAATTAAAAAAAAAAAAAAAGAACGGATGGGGAATTACAACAGCTCCCTGCTTGGTGGTGGTGTTTGGAAGGGCCTGGCCTCTGTTCATAAGCATGAGGCCTTGCAGGTTCTCCAACATATTTAATACCTCCTGCATTTTTTGAGATGCCCGTGAAAAAAAATAAATTACATTAATCTAAAATGCTTCAGTTTTCAGTCTCCTCGATGCCAGGCACAAAAGCAAAGTGCTCTGGTTGTTTCCACGGGGTGCCAAAGGGCTGTAAGTTCAGACAGCATTTTTTCCTGTGTATTCCCTCCATTTCAATCTTGCATAACTCACAAGGAACCGAAGTACCAAATACCCTCTGCATATTCCCATTTTAAAAAAGATCGGTGTTAAATAGATGCACTCCTGCTGCCTACAATCTAGAAATCAATGATAAATAAAATATCTTAATAGCCTTCAGCTGACATGCTTCAAGTTTTATTGTTTTCCTCCCTACAGAAGTGATACCAACTTCTGGAGGAGGGAGACAGCGATACGGTTAACCGAAGCCCACCAGGCCCCAAAGAATAACAGCCCTGGGGGGAAAAGTACATCATTTTTAGATGACAAGCAGTAAAGCCACATTGCTTGGTTTCTATTAGAGGTGCACAGCCTGGGACTGAGACAACAGTGCCTACATCAGAAAGGATCTGGAGAAAAGCAAGAGAAATTACGAGAAATAAATCTGGCAAGAAATTTATCTGAGTATATCTAAACAAAATACTTCTTTACAGGTGGGAAGCAGATATTCATAAGGCCTATGAGGTCTAAAGAGAGATTTTATGGCTTGGTTTTAGTTTTGGGGCTACAGTCAGCAGCTAGCAAGTCTAAGGCTGGTCTTCCCTGATTTAAGAATGAGGCCAGAGCAGCCCAAAGGGCTTCAAACCCATTCTGCCAGAGGAAGACCGCCAGCAGCTACCTATTTTTGACTATTCATTGCTCTCCCAAAGAAAGTGTTGGGCGGGTGCAGGTCTCCTCCCTGCAGTTCATACTTCAGGCTTCCCTGGTACCGGATGGTGTGCAATCTCAGGGATCCCAGGTTCCCACCCCACTCCAATAAAAATAAATCCTCTGATCCCATTCCTTTCAACTTAAAGTTCCCAATAAAAAAAAAAAAAAAAGTCAGAGCCTCAGAGCAGCTGCTTTGTCTTCTTGATCCAGTGAATGGGAAAGAAACAGCTTCAGGGAGAAGAATGCCAGGAATGCACCCACTGGCTTAGGTTTCAGGAGGACAGGGCGAAGCTGCTTGCGGTTTGTTGAGGGAGGGAGCCGTTTTCTGATCCAGCCCCGGTGACACCGTGCCTGGATGGCAAGTAAGCAGGAAGCCAAACAAAAAAAAAGAGCATCTGTGTGCAGCATCCTCTCTGCCCCAAAACACGGCGTGCTGGGGCTTGCTGTTGGGAATCACATGAACAGGGATGTCTCTTCTCTTTGAACAGGCTCTCTTATACTCCCAACATTTCTTCTCTGCACAGCTCCTAGGTTTTAATAGCTTTTGCTACTAAACCTTTCAAGGATCATCTGTCACCAAATGCACCCACTCAGCTGCCATCCTCCAAGCTAAAAACATATTTGAAAGCTCTCTATTCTGCAAACATCTCCCTGGGCTCGCCAGTCAAGGCTCAGGTAGCTAGTGGAATCACTGACAGGCAAATGTCACCTTGCTCCCGCTGGTCAGTACAGCGTGGATGGAGAAGCTGGAGATGCATCACTGAGTACATACATAAACATTTCCCTTCTTCTGGAAGCATTTTCCCCCCCCCTGCCTAATCCACTCCAATGCTCATCCTTACTCTTTTCCCAAAATATCTACAGGAGCAGATCAGCCTGTGGTAGAAAGCTGAACTGCTTGGATTTTGGGGATGCATTTCTCTGCTGGTCGGGGCTTTGTGCAGGTTTGGGAAGGTGTGTGACCCGCAGGACTCTACCTGCCAATGGCACACAGCGGGTTACAAAGCAGAACGCATTCCCTATGTGATATGCACAGCAGCACCTTTAGGATGTGAAGGAGAGGCTAAAAATACAGGAAGATCTAGAGGAAAGCAGCACGTGCGTGAGCTGAACTCCTGCAGAAGGTGTGCTATAACCAACTTAAGCCACAGTTCACCCTGGAGAGTCATAACCTCTCATCTGTGGGATGCTACCCCCGCTCTATTCCAGCATATACCCAAAATTCACACCAGTCTCTGAGGCAGAGGAAGGAGTGCCACCTACTGAAACAAGAACAGATGTTTCAGATGCCTCCCTAGGGCACATTTGACCATTCTTTTCACCTTTTGCCGCAGAGTGTCTCCAGTAGCTCCTTCTGGGGCCACAGTGCCCTACAGATTTGCAGGGTGCAGCTGAAAAATAATTCAACCCCCAAGGACGGGGATGAGGCTGGAAGTACTGTTTGAAAGCAGCCTCACCAAGACCAAGGAACAGGGACTGGCAGTATTTGGGGACTGCTTTCAGCCCCATCTATCTCCAAAAATAAGTTCCTATTGTCTCATGACATTGGACTTTCACTCTTATTTTTGTTCTTTCTGGGGCCTCTAAAAACGAAGCTGAAACTGGTTTGTTGCTCCCTGTGGAAGGAATGGAGATACCCAGGGCTGGGCACTCTTGCAGCGGGTGCTGTCTTTCAAACCCCACTGACTGGAGCGCTGAAAGACAAATCACCATCTCAACCTTTCCTTCAGTATGTGGATTCTTTCCATTATCAGTAAGAAACACTGAGAAGTAGCACTTGAGAAGACCAGGCAACTACTCCAGCCTGCCCTAAGAAACCCTCCCAGGACGAGGACCATTTGGAGTAGAGTGCACGAGAAAAAAAATACCCCAAGACCTATCAATGGTACCCAAAAAATGGTCACTACAGAGACAAAAAAAGCTATTAGTGTGCTGTACTGCAATTGGTAATACGCTTGGCTTTTTATATCACATTAGGAACATACATAATAACACAAAAAAGAATATTTGTGTCATGCAAGGCAAAAGGATGGACATTATGGGTGTATAATAGCACAGAATTATCCATGTAACACAGTGGTTTTCAAGCCCCCCTCCCCTTGCATGCCAGAATCAGATTTAAGACTCAGGTTTCCTGTTCTCTTTCATGGGTCCTTTGCCCAGAAAAATGGATGGCATGAAGGACCTGATGTACTGGCAAGGTAAGAGATAACCCTCCCCTTGTCATTTTTCCAGGCTGGAGGAAAGCCTGTACCTGTGGCTCCTGCTGGGCGGGCTGCAGAGCTGGAAAAGCAGAAGAGTATCAGCCATCTTTTTGGGAGGAACATAAGCTTTACATTAAAATGGCATGATTAATTATTCTCAGTATCCAGAAGTTGAATACAGATTCAACAAGCCCTTCAAAGCTTTTTTCTCCCATTAGAGCAACCAAAACAGTCCCTCTGACTTCTTTTCCCCACCGACAAGACCCTACTCACGCCAGCCCTGCCTATGTGTCTCCAGAAACCACAGATGCTCTGCCCTCCAAAAGCATCTACACAC
>JAOQGH010000002.1:710070-722324 GCA_025769975.1 Gallinago jamesoni | reverse complement strand
GTGGGACCTGCTCTGGGTGGCCCTGCTTTGGCAGGGGGTTGGACTGGATGATCTCCAGAGGTCCCTTCCAACCCCATCGCATTCTGTGATTCTGTGGTTCTATGTCACTGAAGGAAAGATCTCATGCTATTACTTAGCACCCAGTTCTGGCTTTGAAAGGGACCTGAATTGAGACAAGCATGTTAGAAATCTGCTTGTGTCTACAGGATGTGTTTCTTTAGATACATCTTGCCCAGTATTATTTTTACAGAAAAAAATAGAATGAAAGTTTAACTTCTTCTGGTTTTGGTGGGGCTTTTTTTCAAAAGTTCCAAGATATTCTTTTCCAGCCTTCCAAACTAATTTGGAATTTGAGGAATAGGAAAACAGGTTCTTTTTTTTTTAATGATAAATTAGAGTTGTCTGTGGATAATTATAGGATGATTACTATTTTCTTAATAAAACATAATAGGAGAATTAATAAAAATGGGGTGGAAGAAAACAGAAAACACCCTGCCATTTTCTTGTTTTCAAATGCTTGTTTTATGGCTAGCTGTCTTCACAGAAGTTCTTGTTTGGGTGTCACGATGCCCAGCTCCCCATGGATTTCAGTTGGGTCAGCAGAGGAAGGTTTTCAAGTTTTGTCTTGAGCCGAAAATGAGACTGATTTCAGCCCTGACTCACTGACATAGCTCATTATTTTTCTAACCAGTAGAGGCTGAGCACACCCCCAAAATATAGGTTCACTGAGTTCGCTGTGCTCAGCTGCCCAGAGCTCAGCCCCTTACTGAGAAAGCCAAATGGTCACTCTTGCCTTGACTCTAACTCTGTTTTCTATTTTTTTTTAAAAATACAAGACCAAACCAAAAAACCATTTCCAGTTGTCCTCTGATGATCATGTACAAATGGCCAAGCTGTCATCTGCAATGGTGTGTGAATACTGCTCTTCATCCACCTTCTTGGTCTTTCTCTGTGATGCTGGTGGAGCTCCCAGTGGTGGAGACTCCTGCACTGCACCATTTAAAAGAGCCCACGGGAACACTAAGCATCCCAGTCCCCACTGCACACTGGAGACATAAAGCCTGTAGATACAGTCCATGCTGAATGCACCCCAAATTACCCCAAAATAGCATATTCTCCCATGGCTCCAGTGAACAAGCCCAGATCTTGCAAAGAGAGATGAAGCTGTTGGACTGAAATGCCCAGGTTGTCTCTGCTTTCTTCACACTTGGGTGACCTCAGTATGGACAACTTCAGGGCTGCACGAGGAAACATTTTCATTACATGGATGTGGGTGGGTTGGAGACATCCCATGTTTCTGGGTGCCAAAGTAGGGTTCATCAAGGCGAGCTTGTCCCACTTGCCCATGCTTATCACCTTCCACCCAAGTTACACCTATTTAACAAATCACCTTATTTTTCTTATTTTCACATGGCTAGGCCACTTGAGTCCTTGGGGTGTCCAGGCAGGGAAACAGAGGCAGAGGGGGTGCTGCAGCCCACCTTCCATGGCACTGCAGATGCAGTCACCACAGCCTTGTGCGGTGCTCTCTGTTGTGATGGGGAGAGGAACAACATACCCAACATCAAGACAAGCAAGACAAGGAAATCCTCTTAAATAATAAAATCCTCACTCTGCTCTTCAATGAGAAGGTTCAATGTCCTGAGCACGTGTTGTACTATTTGCCCAGGAGCTACACCATGTTCTTTATCTGTGGTTTTCTTCTAGTCATCTCCTCAGACATGACTGCCCTCCAGTGAGAAGTGCTGGGACATGACATGACATGACATGCCGTGCCTCGGAGTACCCTTGGAGACACAGCCTTGGTATTGCCAACAATTTCCCCTGTGTCTGCCAGACTAACACAACTTTCAAGTTATTTTACCAAAAATACCCTCTGCCACGCTGCAGCTTGCACTCCCTTCTGCTTGTGACTAGTAACGATCCCGACCCAGCTGGGAGCCGCTTCCCCCCTTTAAAAAATTAAAGGTTTTCTCGCTCAAAGCTTACTATCCTCTTTCTCTGCACAACAGTAATTTCTGACGTGTCTTCAAACCATTAAGACCAGCCCAGCTAGAAGCCACCCTTCAGGATACATTTCTTAAGGTACCCCTTCCAGCTACGCCCACTGATTCCAGTTGTTAACCTTGCATTTTGGCTTAATAATTACACCAAAGACATCTACCATACACCCAAATTTTGGCACACATGCTAAGTCACTCAGAGGATTTGGGTATGTTTGTTTGGGATTGAGAACATTAGTTGCTCAAGAAATTATCCCCTTTTCCCTCTCAGATGCAGCAGGACAAAATGCTCTTGGGCCAATCCTCAGGATTAAAGAGTTTAAAGAAATTAAATACGGACAATATCACATGCAGATACATAAGCAGAAAGTGGAATTTCAAGATTGAGGACCTGATCCCTTATTATAAACAACTCCAGAGAATATTATTTTTTTTAATAGAATTTAGACACTGATTGGTCATTTAAAATCCTGGTGGCGATTGTTATCGTGGAGGACTTCATAGACATTTACAAAAAAAACCAAAATGCAAATGACAATAACTCAAAATTCCCACCCCGTTGTACTCGCTGGGATCAATCACAGCCTCACACTGCACTCCTTCACTGCACACTGAAACCAGAAAACCCAATATTAGGAGAGCAATGTCCTGAACCTGTTTCCCACCTGCACAGTTACCTTCCGGGCTTTTTATGTGAATTAATACAATGTGAATAATTGTTTTCTACCAATGTGCCTGTGTGCTGTTGTAATCTTACAGACACACGGTCAGCTTGTAATTAATTCACTGCTACAAGGACATCTCGGGGATGTGTTTGTACCCCATTCTCCATACCAGTAAGGCTCAAAACCATAAATGCACCAAGCAAGCCAATGCCAAAGGACTGCGAAATAAAACTGATTTAAAGAAAGCTTTGGGGCACAACTTTCTTTATAGTTAGTTACATCTTCAGCTTTTGTTTTTCTGCCATCTCTAACCCAAATTGTACATCACTGCAGGCGAGGAAGACTTTAATATCACATTTGCCTGCTTCTGTACGAGCACGTGCTATCCATAACGTGCCTCTGTTAAAGCATCGCTTGATATATTCCCCCTGTAAAATACAGACAGGTTTCCAAGCCCTAGAGAGAGCAGGCAGCCCTGCTCCAGCGTCTGTATGATGCTCCTCACATCTTTAATGGACAATTTTAATGGACCCTCACTTTGTCAGAGATACAGCAGCGTCTCTCGGGAGGGGAAACGCAACACGAAGCTGCTTCGCCACGTCCTTCACAGCTCAGCAGCTTTCAGGAACGCCATCGGCTGTATTTTCGGACTCTATGTAATTTCCTGCTCTAATTGACATTTAAACTAAATGAGAAGTTATACCTGCTCTGTTGCACTGGAATCAAATACATTGGAGTGCAGTGCAAACCCACCCCCCCCCAGACCAACGGGTGTCTTTACCAGCCAGGCTCCACGGCAGAGAGGGATTCAAAGGGGCATGTTCATTTAGCATGAGGTGGTTTAGGTCACTTCATTTTCCCTTGACACAAGTTTTCGGGGATTTATTCAAACTTCTACTTGAAAAGAGAGGAAGCGGTTTGATAACGAAGCAGATCTCATTAATCTAATCAAATCAAACCTGAAGCTGGTGGAGGCAGCAGCGCCGGAGGTTGGATGCCATCTTGAGTGGCTCTGGGAGTGGGACTGGATGGTCCCTAGAGGTCCCTTCCAACTCTGACAATTCCCTGATTCCGTGAGGTTAGTGGGAGACAGCAGACCTGCTCGCGTGATGCCACTCAAGCCTGTGCTGAATGCAGGGCTGTCCCTCCCTGGTTGATTCTCTTGCCATGAGGTCTAGGTACAGCCACAGCCACCCTCTTGCCAGATTTGGTTTCAAAGAGCTCATCACTCAGGAACATGAAGCCATCGGTATCTCAGAAAGATCTCTCGTGGAGGGTTTCTGGTCTGCTCCCAGCATGGCCAACCCTGCAGCTACAGCAGGTTGCTCAGGGCTGTGTCCAGGCAAGTTGGGGCAGCCCCTGAGGACAGAGAGCCCACAAGCCACAGCACCGGTGGGACAGATTTGAGCACCGACTCACAAAGGTCCCTTTCTTACTCAGGTACGTGACCACCACCTGCTCTTTCCACCTCTCGAGACCCCACTGGACACAGCCAAGAGCTTAGGATGTGCTACCGGAGAGGTTCTTCCCCATCTCCTGTGGCATTTTGCACAAAGCTTGGGCTTTGCTCCACATGTCATATGGATCCCATCATACCAGCATCGCCATTTGAGCTGGCAGATCCCCACGGCCGAGTCCTGCTGTGGCATCTGCGCTCCCTCCCTCTGGCTGTTTTACCATCTCCTGTGTGCACACATCCCTCATTTGTGACTACGGGGGCTTATTACTAATGGAACAAATATGCTCAAAGAACATCCATGAGCAAAATGCAGAAAAACCCTATATATATATATATATATATAAAAAGATGAGTCCCTCCCCTTTACAGCTTGTTTTTCCAGCCTGGAAGTGACAGTAGAAGGTAAAGATCTTTAAGAAGCCCCTTGCCAAGCTCTGGTAGATATTTTCTAGGACCAGCATCAGCCCTGCAGGGGACCAAGTGGATATCTTGGGAAGCTTTTTCCCCCTCAAAGTTCCTCATTAGTAAAGCTGCAAGGAGGGACTTCGCAGCCTTATTTTAGTCCTTTCTATCTCGTTTTACTTTGCTACACTCCACCACTCAGGGCATTCCCACTAGAGAATTACCTTTTCCACGGTACAGTTCTGACAAAAAATGACACTTGCTGTGACTAAAATGCAGCCAAATAAACAGTGGCTGTGGCCAAGCAGTTTACTATATATGCCCATGTCTACATGCTGCTTTTAAAACTACAGTGGCAAGTGAGACACAGGACCCTTTTTTCTCCTCCAAAACCGAGCAACGTCCACAAGCAGCTGTGCAAAAATAACACGAGGCATTTCCTAGATTTTGTCTCCCGTTTATAATTTTTCAAAATGAATTTGCATCAAAGAATCTGAGGGAGAAGAGCAGTTTCTTGTGACCCTACGCTGGGAACGTAGCTATTGGTTTAAACCTTATATGTAATCACTTTTTTTTCAGGGATCCCTAACCAGAGCAGGGGGAAGGTGGGTTACGTGGTAATCTGGGCAGCTGCCTGAAAATTCCTCTGCCTGTGGTTGAGTGCCCCCCCCCAAGGGAGGCCCTGAAAGCCCCACGACTCAAGGCATTTAAAAATAGGCAGAAGGAAGAATTTGCGATGACGCTGCTGGGAACGGCTCCGAGCCAGCCCGGGCCCCATCCTGCCCCCGAGGACCCCCCCGTCACCCCCCCCTGCGTGGCACAGGGTCTGTACCAGGGTGCTGAGACCCAGCAGGTGACACACCAACCCTCAGCCACCATGGTGATGGGCGGGTTTGGGATGTCACGTCACGCTGCGACGGGCTTCCCCTGGTGCAATAAATAGAGAAAGCAAATATTTCAACTTTTCATTAAAATCCACCTGGAAAATTTTTTAATTCTGCCGTCTTGCCTGTCTTTTTTCCCAAGAGATGACGTAAAATTATCTACTTATTTTAAAATTTATTTGATATATAAGTCAACGTGCACTGGATGTTATTTCTGCAGGAGGTGGAAGGCGAAGGTCAGCGTGGCTGCTTTGGACGTGCTGCCGTAGCGGTGACACCGTCCTGCCAGTGACAAAGTGCCCAACCCACATGATGGACAAGGCGGCGGCGGTCTCCAGAGCTGCTGGCGACAGACAGACAGACAGACAGGCTGACGCCGAGCCCTGCCTGGCAGAGAGGTGCCATCGGATGCCCTTCAGGAGTGCGATTTCCCCACACCATGGCTCGCTTTTCAGGTCTCCCGTGGGCTGGAGGAAAGCAACACCCAGGGAGAGGGGGAGCGGTAACTTCAGCCCATTAGAAATGGAAAGAAGGGGAATGGGTTCAATTGATTAACCATAAACATTTGCTTCTCTCTCTCTCTCTTCCTCTCTCTAAACCTCTTCTGCTTACTTTATTGACCTCGGACCTCTCGAGGGACGCAGTGACCCGTGCTGGACCTCTTCTTTACGGCGTGCAACAACCTGCTGGGCTCCCAACTCCACTGGATATCCTTCACCGCTTCACAACACAGACTAAGTCACACCAGCCAAGTAATTAGAGAGGAGATTGACCAAGCAAAGGGTCTGGTTCCCATTTCAATTGCTCCCTTTGCGATGTTTCCCACCTACCCCCCAGTTAAATAACACCTGCTCAAACTCCCCTCCTTTGTATTTTCCTCTCTCTTTAGGCCGACGATGCGCTCCTGACACCACAACGAGAGCAGCATTAATCTTCCTACGCTGACATTATTTAATCTGATATAATCCTTAACGATCTTCAGCGTCAATCGCCCAGGGATAAAGCATCCAAGGAATGTGCTGTTGCAGCACACTGGGAGCAGACAGGGAGCTGATCCGTGATGGGTAAATGAGGGAAGAGAGGCGTTTTTTAGGATAGTAATTAGTGTCAAAATTACTCCTGTCCCCTGTACCCTCTGAAAAGCAATGCTGATTCTTACAGAGATATTGCTGAAGAGAAACACAGACCCAGAGAGGACTTGGAGATATCAAAACCCATGTGTTTAAACTATTTAAGGCACAGCTGCTGAGCAATATCAAATATTAGATGAGCTACAGTCCCTTTCCTTAGCTTAAAGGCTGTCCTTAACCCAAGCGTTACACCTTTGCAGCAGGTTATGCATTTGTCCCCGATGGTCAAAAAAATCAGGCAAATGTGCATTTTCCAGCCTCCCGAGGCCCCGAGGGATGGTGGTTACGGGTACCGGGGAAGCAGTCGGGTTGTTTTTCACATGGAGGCTGAATGCAGGATCAATATTGCTTTAGTGGCTGGCAGATGATGAGATCATGTCTAAATTAACACAACTCAGCCGCCCCGGCTGAGAGCTGAGTTCCCAGAAAGAGGGATGGGGGAGGAAGGGCACAGCCCCAGCTGCCCCAGGGAGGGAGAAACTCTCTCTCCCCCTGCTCAGGGTGGTTGGAGGATGGGTGAAGCCATCAGCACATCAGCTCCAGGAGGGGTGGAGATGGCCCTGGCAGGTGAGCTGTAAGCCAAAACTGTGTTACGGGGGAGGACGAAGTGATGGAAAAACACAGGGTTGTGCAGGAGATGCCTTTGCTTTAAGCTAGAGCAACGCAAGCAGCCTAGTCAGCTGTGAAGATGACTTTGCCTTGAGTTTTGGACTAGATTGCCCAGTTTTCACCCTCTGTGTGGTTGGTCCTGAGCGGCCCCCAACACCGAAACCACAATACACCCCAATACCATGCCTTAAACGTTAGGCCCCACTGCCATCTTGTGGCAAATGCTTCCCAAAAGAAAGTGAAAGGGGAAAACCCGTGGAAAAAGTTGCAGACAAAGTTAGCTGGTGTAGCTCTCAAGGATGGGCAAGTAACTGGGAACAGGATGGGGAAACATTGCTTCCCTGAAATGATGCCGAGACCGAATCTATAGCACTGTGCCGGGGACAAACTGACACGGAAAACCCACAGACAGGACGACCCAAATCAGATCTGTGAAGCTGAGGATACAATCGTACACATAAAATACAATTCTTTGTACAGCCATCACTGCCTTTTGGTCACAGCTCTGGCACATCACTATCAGCAAAGATTTAGTCGCTGTTCAAAAAGTTTAACGGTTCTCAAAGTAATTTAGCATCGCGTTGGTTCGAATAAGGCTTGTCAACACCAGCAGGAAGGTTTAAGCTGGAATTAGATACTGCACCTCCCAATTAAAGACTGCAGCTGCTGGAATTCACCGAGAAGACAATTTAAAAGATGGGGATTATGGCTCACGTCGATCATTCACGTAGCACGAAGCATCTTCGGATGCTCAAAGTCCACACATTAACACCCCTCGGGTTTTCAAAAAGCACCTTGCCACAGGAACAAGGCAGTTTTGAAAGACCCCGTGGTCTTTATGCAGCTGTTAGCCCAAGCCAAGGGCTCCGAGTACGCCTTGGCGTTTACTTTTTGCATCGTATATCATTTACAGCGCTCCATCCCTGGCAGAGCCTTTGCTTGGTGACCCTTTGGAAGGGTCACTTCCTCCAAACTGCTTTCCAGGGCATCAGCAAAGTGCCTCGATTGCTGTATCACCCAGTCACGCCGCGGATGGCCCTTACCATGCTAGAAAAAAAACGACGACAAATTGTTTTTCCTTCATGATATTGCAGTAAGCAACTGCCAGGTGCTGTATCAGAAAGCATCGAGTCCCTGTATGGCCCAAAACACTTACTACGTTTAGGTACGAGTGAATAAAAACTCACCGAACAAAGCTAAACTAATGAATCATTTACAAGGAGTGTGTCTCTTTCCTCAATGCAAATCTCTGCTAGCAGAAATGAGTCAAGAAAACAACAGGGGACAATTATATTTTGAAAAACAGGCATAGAAAGTGACAGTGTCCAGACTATTTTGAAAAAAAAAAAATCTGCTTTATACCAGGATAGCTCTATACACCTGCCCATCTACACAGAAAGGCTTTCTTCCATTAAAACCTATACAACTTAAGGTATTGAAGGACTAACAGCATAAAAACATACTTCCAGACAAAAGATAACAAGTCTTTCAACACTTTTCTGTTTTCACAGTTCTTTCTTTGGATCTTTGCAAATCGTAACAGCTTTGACCCCGCTACACGTACAGAGATGGGTTACAAGAAGCATAACATATTGCCAGAGACAAACTCTATTTACTGCTTCCAGATGGGTTTTAACTACTTTTTGAGTTTCTATCATCCCATTTACTAGTTTCAACTTTTTGAAAGTTTTAAATGTCAGTGTATATTACAGATAATAAATAAAATTAATTACACTGTTGATAGCTATATCTTCATCATCAGATAAGCAGCTGAAGGTTGATCTCAGACCCGGATAAAAACATTTCTATCAGCATTGATTTGAAATCAACGCACAAAAAAGACAGATCTAAACACCATATTGGGGGGGTTTACGCTATGGAAGCTGTCTCTGGATTTTAGGAAAGAGGTATTACCCACCTCTGACCTCTCAGGGACCTGAGGGCTTGTGGGATGAGCGGTTTGGATGATGCTACCAGCTGCTGTTGCTAAAACACAGGCAGGAGACTGCTACAGGTCTGTAAGTTACCCCCGTAAATAAATTAGCCAAAACACTGTCAGCAGTTTTTAGATGAGAAAGCCAGAGGAACCCACAGAGACATTAAAGGGAGCTGGCACCAGACAGACCCACTTATACCTCCGGTTGGCATCGAAAACTGGGAAACATCGTCATCCTCTTGGCAGGGACCGATTGCAGTGAAGCCCTTTACCCCCAGCACCCCGGAGCCACAGCAGCAACAAGGAACCGCATCACGGGGCCGGATGCTGCCCGGGAAAATGCACATTTATTTAACCCACTGGTGGGTATTAATTTGGGGACAATAAAGGGGGGAAAAAAAAAAAAAGGCAGGTTGCAGGTGCAGCGTGTTCCGTACACTGCCCATCACTCTTCCAACAATGAGATGGGAGGAGAATTAAGTGGATCCTAATTAAAAACCCAGAGCCATCCCAAACTGGCTTGGTTACCATCGTCATGGCTACCACAAGTGAGGCCAAGGTACGGGAAGATGCCGGGGGATGCAGTGCCAGCCTGGAGAGCGATGGGAAATGCCCGTGGGCCTCAGCAAGAGTTTTTCCTGCACACTGGAACAACATCCCTGCAGGGGTTCAAGGCCAGGCTGGATGGGGGTTGGAGCAGCCTGCTCTGGTGGGAGGTGTCCCTGCCCAGGGCAGGGGGAGTGGAACTCGATGATCTTGAAGGTCCCTTTCCAACCCAAATGATTCTATGATTCTATGATCTGGGTGACAGGAACGATGCAGGATGGGTTAAATGACCTCAACATCACACAGACACGGTGTTTTCGGGCACTGGCTGGCCAGCCCAAGCTGGGAACAGCAGGAGAAAGTCTTAAACCTTGCTGGAGCCCTGAGAAGGTTTAATACCTCCTAATTGAGTTATTAAGCATGGGTGGGCATTGAGGTCCCCGCAGTTACCACAGGTGCTGGGTCACTGTCACCTTCCCCTGCGGCAGTCGAGGCTCGGGACCATCCCAGCCTTCGAGAAAAGCAACGGCAAAGAAAAAAGTCGGACCTGGGTTTCTCCTCTGGCCACAACACAGGGCCTCTGGGTGGGAAGCCATGTGCTGACCTGGGGAAGGGCACCCGTGCTCCGCTGGCACGGCCGGCAGGCACACACCTCCCTGGGCACGGGTCCGTGCTGCTGAACCAGCCCTTACAGCCAGCAGAAGGAATAATTAAAAAAAAAAAAAAAAAAAAGCCCAAAGCGAAGTGCTCCTCATTGATTTTTAAATAATAGCCCCGTTAATGAAGGGCAAGGCGGGGAGGAGGAAAGGGCAGGAGTTCGGTGGGACGGGACGCTGTGTGAGGAGGCTGAGGAGGGCGGTGCGGGTCCGCACCCACACGCACACCCGGCTCCGAGAAGGAGCGATAAATGATTTTGCCGAAATCACCGGCCGGGCTGGGCAGAAAGCAGGCGGTGTGTCCCGCAGCGAGCCCCGCTGACAGGGCAGGGCGGGGGGCGCGGGGTCCCGCGTCTCCGGTCCCTCAGCAACTTCCCCGGTCCCGCACCTCCAAATCCCCCGGGAGCCGGAGCGGCGCCGGGCTCCCCCCTTGTCGCAGCGGGCACTGAGAGAGAGCCCCGCAACCTCCCGCAGCCCTCAGGGGCTGAGTGATGCGGGTCCAACCCCCCCCTCCCCCCCTCCAAACCCCTCCATCACCGGGCGGCAGCCGGGGGAGCAGAGCCCCTCAGGGCGGGGAGCGCTTTGGGGGGGGGGCGGGGGGCAACACCTGCCCCGGGTGCGGGAGGCCTGCGGGTGCCCCCCCGCCCGGGCCCGGCTCTCGGGCAGCGGCCCAAAGAACTTCCCGGCCCCGCTGCAAACTTCTCCCAGCGCCGAGGAGGCACCGCCGCCTCCCGCCCCGCAGGGCCCTCCCGGCCCGGCCCCACCGCCCCCCCCCCCCCCCAACAGCGGCCCTGAGCACCCCCCGGGCAGCCTGAGGGGAGCCGCGGCGGGGAAGGGAGGTGAAGCGGGGCTCGGGTTATCCCATCCCCCGCAGGGCTCCTTCCCGCCGGCTGAAAGTCCCGAATGTGCCCGGAGCTCCCCCCCCCACGACACGATCGATGTCGCTTCTCCAGGGAGCGGGGCCAAGGGGGTGCCGTGTCCCGCCGCCTCCCGCCGTCCCGCTCGGGAAGGGGTTTTGTGAGGTGCGGGGGGGGGGTGGTGTGGGGTGCGGGGGGGGGGGTTGCCCGTTCCTACCTCTCGGCCTTGGTGAACTTGCGGAAAGCCTGGCGGAGGTCGTGGAAGGAGCGGTAGGTCTGCGGCTCCGCCGAGATGCCCTGCGCCCGGGTGGTGCGGGGCCCGATGTGCGGGCTGGGGGCCGGCAGCACCGACTGGCATTTGTGCAGCCGCCGGCGCAGCTCCTGGATCTCCTCGTCCTTCTCCCCCAAGCGCCGCTCCAGCTCCTTGATCCGCTCTTCCTTCAGCAGCAGCAGCTTGGTGAAATCCCCTTCCAGCTCGGTCATTTTTGGGGGTGGTCTCCGCTCCCTCCCCCCCCACCCCCTCCTCCCACCCCCACCCCCCCCCCGTCCCACCCCCGGCGCTAATGCCGAGCGGGTCCCGGTGCGGGGCGGGCAGCTCTCATCGAGGAACCGCTGGAAGCGGCTGGATCCGCTTTTCGGGAGAGGGGCGGGGGGGGGGGGGGGGGCGGCTCCTGCCCGCCCCGGGTCAGGGCAGCGGCCCCGGCATCCCCGGAGCTGCCCTGCGCTCCGCCGGAGGGAGGGAAAGCGGGGGGGAGAAGGTGTGTGGGGGGGGGAAACACACACACCTCCTCGAAATAAAAAAAAAAAAAAAAACGGAAAGAAAGAAGGGAAAAGGGGAGAGGAATTAAGAAAAAAGGGGAAAAAAAAGGCAAGAAAAGGGCAAAGAGCTTTTGTGCGAGGCTGGGCTCCTGGAAATAGCAACAATTACCATGTGATCGGAGAGTGACGCAGCTCCTTGTAACTGGAGCCGAAGACTTGGGATTCAAACAAGAGCACTGTATAAATATTAAATTGCCTTCTGCTAATGAGCCACGTGGGGGGGGGGGGGGGGGGGGGGGGGGGGGGGGGGGGGGGGGGGGGGGGGGGGGGGGGGGGGGGGGGGGGGGG
>JAOQGH010000002.1:629109-658045 GCA_025769975.1 Gallinago jamesoni | reverse complement strand
ATGGGGCTTGGAGCAACCTGGTCTGGTGGGAGGTGTCCCTGCCCAGGGCAGGGGGTTGGAACTGGATGATCTTTAAGTTCCCTTCCAACTCTAACCATTCTATGAAGAGATTCTATAAAGAGATAAAAATAATTGGTTTTCCGCTGTAAAATGTTGATGTGTAATGCCACAAAAATTGTCATTAGGCTGAAGACTCCCACCCAACATGTATGTCATATCAGTCCATTAAGAGCTGCTTAATTTCCAGCTAACAACACTACTAAACTTTTGGGGATAATTGGCACCTGGAAGAGATCCAAATGCTGCATGGGAGTGCCTGGGTAGTAAAAATTATTTTGAATCATCTTGGTCTTCCTTAAAAAGAGAGAGTTGATGACACAGCTGGGTGATTGCAGCATTCTTCTTCCATGGCAAGGGCTGATGATAGAAATAAAGTGGTTTAATTCAAATGCTTTTTATCTAATTTAACTAGATTCTGAATTCTATCATTTCCATACAAATATATCCCACATTCTTTTGTAAATTTGTGAATAATCAGTGCTTATCATTTGACATAAAATACGATGGTATTCCTTTGTGGCATATATTGCATGTTCTTTGGGTGACATTTTTCAAAAAGCAAGTTCATTGGGAATAAAAATCCTGCTGGCTTTCAAAGGAGATTTTACTTTACTGGAGAATTGATCCAGCTTTAGGAAATTCCATCCAAAACCAACAAAGTAAAAATAACCCATTTCTGTGGCTGTCCAAGCCACACAGTCCATCGGGCATTAGTAGCTTACGCTCGGCTACGCGAAATCCCCTTTCATCTTGTTCCTATTAACTTCCTTCTACTATTTTTTTTTTAAATACACTACAGAGTTCCATTTTCCCTTCACTAACTCTTAATTTCTGCTTTATTCATTTCATTTATGCATCATATATATATGATGCAGAAGTCCTTACGAGGTTTCTTCATGAGCCTTCTAATGTTTCTGGGTAATACTTTCAGCCGCCATCAAACTGTTAGAGATCCCATTTTACCCGAGTTAAATATGTGTCATCCCACTCTCTTAACTGTTTCCTCCTTTTATTTGCCCAGTTTTGCTCCTGAACGTTGAACTGCTTGTACACCCCAGAAACACATTTATGCCCCTTTGACACTTTGGTAAAAATCATCTGGTTTGCTCCTAAAACAAGATTCTAGTACAATAACAGAAGATCTGTATCACCTTTAATTTTCCTTTCATTGCTTTATCTTTTTACTTCTTAAGCTGGAAAGTTTTTTGTGGGTTTTTTTTTTTTTTAATGGACAGCTTTATTTATTGTGGATAAAATCAGGAATACCACTCTTAAAGCTGTGCCGTGCTTTCAAAAAAATGTGCATCAGACCAGCAAAACCTGAGCTTTGAGGAGAGCACACACGGTATAATCTATGGTGAGATTACAACCAAAAAAGTCAGCAAGAGTCTGAAATGATTCACTTTCCTGCCTTGGTTATCTGCCTTATTCATTGCGCTGCAGTTCAGTGTACATCATCCAGGGAATTAAGAGTCTGTTTTGACAGTAACCAGTCATCCAATAAAAAGTGATCCTAACGAGAGGAGTTGTGATCCAGAGGTCCCCATGACACAGCAATTACCACATCACTATGGGCTCCATGGACACTACCAGAAATGCTGCTTTTGCCTCTCAAGTTGCAATATAGAACAAGTATCACCCATTAAATCTGTGTCAGATGACTTCTGGAGAGATATGCATCACTTGTTTCACTGAAAAACCCTGTCCTTTCTCCCTAGAGATTTTGGCAAAAATCCTCATCCCTGGATAAGTTTCCAGCAGGAAGGTTGTGGTCTCCAAATGTACTGAAGGGGACAATATTTCCCCTGTAACATCACACGGACAGTTTCTACATTGGTATGGTCCAAGGGTGGGTATCACATTGCTTTGTCCCATCAGAGGCAGAAGCAGGGAAAAGCAGGATTTTTGGCTCAGGGGTGGATCAGTAACACAGAGCGCTCTCAAGGAGGCAGAAGGGGGATTTTTAAAACACAGAGCGTCTATTAAAACTTTGACTTGTAAACAAGGCATCAGCATATAACTCCCATAACTTCAGGCTTAGGAAATCACTCTCCGAACCCAGAAGTACACAAAGTGCTACTTACCGTTCTGGTGTCATTTTGAAGACGTGCAGCATGGCCAGGTTATAGGCTGGGACAGGCTTAATTTAGCTCACTGGAGCTCCTAATGACTCCCCCTGAACTCCATAGAAATATATTATCTCCTGCAGTTATTTAAGTAAGTGCTTTTTGCGGCAATATGACATTTCCCTGTGCACCTGTTCAGCTTTAAAGGGTAAGAAGCCAACAGAAGAGTCGTTCAGCATATATTTCTGAAGGATGTGTTTGGGGGTGTTATGATTTCAGTGGCTGATTATGTGTTTCCCAACTCACAGGAGGGGGGAAGATGAACAAGTAAGAGAAGGAAAGGCAGATGTCTAAAGCTTGTGACTACAGAGAATAAGACCAGTGTGGTTATGTTTGCGATAAACTTATTAGTGTTGATTATCTTGGTGCTGAGAAGTTCCCAGCAGCAGAGCAGCTGACAAGGGAAAGGTGTATAGGATGGACATAGAAGAAAAGAACAAGACGCCATTTACATTTGGATTATTTTGGGTAATCACAGAGGTGTAAGAAAGATTCAGGCTGGAGACGCCAGGATGGGGGTCTCCAGTCCAACCTTGGTCTCAGCAGAGCCAACACGGCTGCTGCACCAGGCTGATCAGGACTGGGGTCAGGCAAGTTGGGGCATTGCTGGGGATGGGGCTCCTTCACCACCTGAGACCCTGTCCCAGGGATGTTCCACTTGCCCAGAAAAGGCTGTGGTGCCTGGTGCCCCATTGGTCCCTACCCATCCCCGTGGCCGGGTGCTTGTTCTTGCTGAACATCCTGAGTGGATGGTTAGGAGAAAAGCCTCCTTGCTTTATGGCACAAGCATCAGCTTTTCTCAAGCTGCCTCCAGGTAACATGCACAATGAATGTACCAAACCACACGGTGATCACACGGTGGAGTTACCTGTGGCTCACCAAATCCTGGGCTGTGGCATGTCCTGCTCAGCCGTCTGGTCTTGGTGGTCTGTCACAGAAGGGAGACAAAAGACCAAAGGTAGTGTCCAACAGAGCATTTTGGACAGGAGAAAGCCACTGCAGTTTAACGGGAAACTTACTGGTGTCTGACCCCAAATAATTTTAGTTTGCCTTGAAATACTACAACCATTATACGTTTGCTTTCCCACAGCATATAGATCCTAAGAGGTAAGAAGACACTGTCCTCTTGTTCTTTTACCCTTGATCAGCATTTGCTCTCCAAGGGCTCATAACCCAACGCAGCTGCTCTTTCAGATCTGTTTTTTCCAACTAATACCCATTTCCAACTAATATTTCAACGTTTTCTGCAGGTGCGGTAGAGAGAGTAAAGAAAATTAGAGACTACGCTTTTGTGCACTTTAATAAAAGAGAATATGCGGTGGAAGCTATGAAAGCCTTGAATGGGAAGGTAAAGCTGCTGTAAATGCTAATTCGTGGGGGTTATGGGCAGTATATTATACACAGCTGAAACAAAGCTGCGTGGTTTATTAGCTACAGAAACATCCTGAAGGTGTTAGCCCTTTTTTCTCTTTCTAGGCTGCTTTTATACCCCAGAATTCACCTTTCAGAAGCTCTGATGTACACAAACTGTTCTTTTTTGGCTTCTCGCTCCTTGTGTTTGTGCTAAATGTTTGCTCAGATCAGAGTGTAGTTCACTGCTCAGAAAAAAACAAAAAAAAAAGCAGAGCAAAGCCAAAACAAGGACTAGCAAATGAGGGGTTACGGGTTCCCTTGGCTCACATTCACACCCTGGTCCCCATCTGCCAGCAAAACCGCTCACAGGACAGCGTGTGAATGGCAAACTGGGACAAACAAGGTCAACCCAAAACATCTGCTCTGCATTCAGATGTGGGTTTGCAAGGAGGTTGCTGTATTTAGTACTTCTTGCACCCCGTGTGATTCACAGCACTGTAGTGCAAGATCTGTTCCCGGAGAGGTGTTAACCCTGCTCCTATTTTTAGTGCTATTGCTGTTCTCCACAGCAGCACGTGTAATCTCACCGACTGACACGCTGCTTTGCAGGGAAGCGAAGACTTTTGAAGGCTTCACAGCTGTGTTGATGTGGTTAAGGAGTTTCACCCCGTTGGGGTCAGGGCTGCCTGCTCTCAACATGTTAAACCTTCACCCAGCCAGTGCCTTCTTCCACTTGTGGGAGGGAGATTTTGGCTTTTTCGGGGTGGTTTTCTCCATCTCCCTGTCCCATTAGCAAACCATGCGGGGAAAGTGCCTCCCTGGGCAGGAAGATCTGCGTGCACTTTGGAGACTTACACTTGTGCTTCTCCCATGTTCTCATCCACGATCCCCACATGAAGGTGCTGGATGGGTCCCCGATTGAGGTGACATTAGCCAAGCCCGTCGACAAGGACAGCTATGTGAGATACACCCGGGGAACTGGTGGCAGAGGTACCATGCTGCAAGGAGAATACACCTATGCCTTCGGACACATGTATGACCCCGCCGCCGCCTACCTGGGTGCCCCGGTTTTCTATGCACCCCAAGCCTACGCAGCTATCCCCAACCTCCACTTCCCTGCCATCAAGGGGATCAGCAACAGGAGCATCATCCGGCCCCCATCCGTCCGAGGTAACTCCCGACGTGCCAATACTCAGCTCCAGCAAAATATCTCTGCTGGGGCTTGGGTAGCTGCTCCCCAGACTCATGTTGAGGGTGTTGGCTTTGCCCTGGATGCTGGACCCTTTTCAAACAGGGATGGAAAACAGTTTTTAGACTCAGTCCTTCCCAAAGGTGTAGTGATCTACCAGCAAACTAAGCGAGGCATGAAAAAAACAAGCATTTTCCTATCCTGGAGTAGGAGTCTACTGATTGCCCTTGGTCCAGTGGAAATAAACCATGGATTCTCCTGGTTTTGCCCCAGCAGGGAAGACCAAATAAAACAATTTCCCTTTCTCCCCTTCAGAGCCAACTCCCTCAACCAGCCGCCAGTCCAACTCTCTGTTGTGTTTCCACTTTCCTTTGAAGGTTGCAGGGAAAGTTTTACCATTCCTGTTTTTTTCTGACCCAAAACCACAGAGTTTCCCATTGAGGTCATGTTGCCCTGATACAGGGTGGGGAACCAGAACTGAAATCAAGAATGCCATTAATTGTGAGCCTTGGGAAATGACTCCTTTTTGGGGGGGATTATTAACCTAATAATAAGCAGTCTATGAAAACAGAAAGCATTTCTGAAAGCTGTGGGGGCTCTGCCTTTGATCTCGGGCAACCTCATCCAGAAGCAAATCAAATCCCCATGCTCAGAGATCCTCAAATTAAATACCATTGCAGGCATCACTTGCAGCAGGGGGTTAGCAAAAAAATAAATAAATTCACCTATTTGATCTTGCTTGCGAAGATGATGCTTGTGACAGTCAGCTTGTGTCCCCAAGCCCATGGCCAGGTCCCAGGGCATGCACCCTGGTAGAGCAGACAGATGGTGCCAGAAGTTTTTCCCCTTTCCCAAGGAAGGGAACAGGGGAACAGGAATTTCCCTTGCTGCCCCCCATGTTTTGCCCACACAGGTAAAACCAGCTCCTCCAGTAAAACCAGGTTGCACTGGGAAAGGCCCAGATGTGATAACCCACCAGCCCTCTCTTGCCTTACAGTCTCCTCAGACTCCCAAGCAGGGCTCCCCAAGGAAAAAAGGAAGCATAAAGGCAGGGGGGAAAAAAAAAAAAAAGTCTTTTGGTTCATATAAGCAACATGTAAACTCTGAATTCTTCAAGACAGTGAAAGTATACTGGTGGGTAGCAAGTGATGCCAGCTGTTCCCTCTCTGCCTTTCAACTCTAAATCTGGGTAGAAAGATGACACAAAATCAAAAATGACCAGAGAAGACAGAAAATGGCTCAGAAAGAATCAGGGTTTCCCCCAAAAAACCTCACCTGTCCAAGTATATGAGAGTAAAAAGAAAGGGTGTCAATGTCAAGCCTGGGTTTTTCCAGCAGCAGGCTGTGGTGGGCTCCTGCCCATCTTCTTCTCAAACCTGGCAAGCGGGGCTAACTTTTCCATTTCAGCGAGAAGTAGGGTAATTTTTCCGGCAATTTGATTCAGTTTAATGCCTTCTTACATTCCTAGAAATTTACATGAATGTACCTGTAGGGGCTGCGGGAGTTAGAGGCCTGGGAGGTCGCGGCTACCTGGCGTACACGGGCCTGGGGCGCGGATACCAGCTCAAAGGAGAAAAGAGGGGCGAGGACAAACTCTACGACCTCTTGCCAGGAATGGAGCTCACACCGATGAACCACATCACGCTAAAGCCCCAAGGGATCAAACTTGCTCCTCAGGTACGTGCGCAAAAAAAAAAAAAAAAAAAAAAGAGTCAATATCCCCGACAGAGGTTGTCTTTGCCCAAAATGCTTCTTGGGAAAACAGCCTCCTGATTGAATCTGCACCGGGGACCGGTAACGAAATCCATGGGTGTAAGATGAAATCCAGCTACGGCTGTCACCTTGTAAAAACACTGGGTGTAAAGAAATTCTCACCCAAAATGGGTTTGATAAACAGGATGCATCGCTTGGGGCTTCACCAAGGAGCAAGTGTGCATACATAGAATAATAATGTGTGTTTTAAAATCATATATGGGGAATGAGGTTTTGGCTGCCTGCATGACCCAGCCCAGCACAGAAACTCTGGTTGCTCAAGGAGGCTTTTGATGTGGTCGTGTGCGTGGGACTGGGATCCAGTTGGGTGGATGAGGGCTGAGGAGAGCAAACCCAGAACAAATTCCCTGAGTTTCTGAGGGTCTGGCTCTTACAGCACGTCCTTTCCCCTTACATCGTCCAAAGCAACATGAGAAACTAGCTTCACCCTGAATTTCGAAGCATATCTTTGCCTTCAGTTGCCACAGCTTCTGGTTTGCCAAAGTGTATGAAAATATCCTTTTCTCCCCCAGAAAACTGGAAAGTGGTGTTTCCTCCCACTCCCCTGCAAAGTTTCACAGTCCCCTGACTCTATTTTATTAGCATAGAAGAGGGGTGAAACAGCCTGAGTAGTGCCTTAGGACAGGGGAAATTCACTTTTTCCTCTCCCCAACCATGCCAAACCCCCACTGCCTGTATTCCAACCAGTGCAGTAACAGTGACAGGCCCTTGCAACACTAGTTTTTTGGGGCACATTTTCCCAGCAGCTGAGCTCCCTAATTCCCTCACTGCTACTGTTTTACAACAGCAGGTCTTAAACAGCTGCAGCTTGCTTCACCACAGCCTTTTTTAATAGGACAGCACATTAATACCTGGAAACTTGGTCAGCTTCCCCTTCCCTTGCACTGAGACTATTTCAACAGCATCTTTGAACGATGGATTTCGTTGCCACTGCCTAGCTGGGATGCTCAGTGTTAATATCTGTGTTACTGAGCAATTAAACGTTGATGTAACATTATAAAACCCACATCTGTATAAAGGTGTTGGGACAGCAGGAAAAAAAATGGCCAAGAAATGTAATGAGCTGGTCTATTTACACTACAAAGTGCTAAACTGCAGCTGGAGCTATGATTACAAAATTTAAAGCAGCACTGACATTTAAATTTTATCCTTTAATTTTAAATGAAATTAAGTGTAATTTTTAAATAAGGTAGACAACAGAAAGACACAGGTTGGAGGTTCCTGGGGTTCCTGGGGTTCCTTCGGTCCAACCCAGCTGGCAGCATGGCCAGTGTCGCAAAGCCCCGAGACCCAACACCTTCTCAACTGAGTGTCAGGTCTGGTGGAACTACTTGAAAAAAACCCAAAAAACCTGGTCTGAGCAGCACTCACGGGGACGCACGGGAACACCATGCTGTGTTCAAACCCGTTTGGGACAGCACATACCCAGTGGGTTACAAAAAAACCCAAAACCAACAAGAGGGTTTCCGGACAGTGATTCCCAATTATGATGGAATAAGCTGGGCTAAGACTGGGGGCAATGTGGTTCAGCATTTTTCTTTCAAACTAGAAGCAGAAATTTCCTATTGAAGCCTGTATAATTAATTGGATGGAAACACTGCCTTTTTTTTTCTTTTTTTAAAGAAAAGAAGACTATTTTGAGTTTTCATGCACTGTGACCCACTAATCCAGGGAGGTAACAGAGCAGTGAAGATGAATGCAGCCTTAGTGTTTAAGCACTGCTAAACAGAAGTGCATTGATAGAGTTTTGGGGGATAATTCAAAGTAAACCACACTGATAACAGAATAAAACAGCTAATCAGACAAGGACAAAGACGTCCGATTTAATGGAGTAATAATTAACTTCAGGACTTAAATGAATTTATAAAATAGAAAAAAATTAGATTAATCTTATCCTTCAAGGTGAATGGAGTATCCTGTCAGCCATTTATTGTCCATTTCTTTTGCTAAGCCTTGAGGAAGCTGCCACAACAACCCTGAAAACCCTTTGGAGGGAAGGAAGCAGAGCAGTGCACGGGCACAGCCATTAACCTGAGCAAAAAATCCCTTTCCTCCCTTCCAGATCTTAGAAGAAATCTGCCAGAAAAACAACTGGGGACAGCCTGTTTACCAGCTCCACTCTGCAATTGGCCAAGACCAAAGACAGCTCTTCCTATACAAAATCACCATCCCTGCCCTCGCCAGCCAGAACCCCACCATGTATGTAACTATTTGAGGTTTTCTGGGGTTTAGGATGACTTTTTTAAATGTGATTTTATCTAGCATCTCTCCTTAAAATACATTTGCACGGGTGTCTATTTCTTTTACACGCACACATATATATATACTAGGAAGAAAAACATTCACAAACTGAAATGGACTGTTGGTGATGTTTACTATGCTTGGTGCTCTCTCTCTGGTGATGCAAAGATAGCCAGAAATAATCAGGCAAAAGGGTGCTTTTAAGTACAAAAATAAAGCATAACATAGCTTTTGGGGGAAAACCAAAGCAGCTTCAAAGAACATGCTGATAATTCAGCTCCAAATATGATTCTAAATATTTCTGACCTAAAACATCGTTTGCTGCATATTTTAAAGAAGAATGCAGAGTGCAGCAGGCTTCCTTTCTGACTGAAAGTGCTTTATAACAGGCTGTTATGTCCAAAATGACACCCAGGGCCGATAAACTCGGCAGGGAAACTGGGCTACTACCAGGAGAGTGTTTTCATTAATGCATCATGGCAGTAAAACAAAGTTTCCATTTGGTAAGTGGGATGATGCCACCTATGAGTGTATGGAAACAGCTTGCAGGAAAGTCCTAGAGAAAAAAAAAAATATCAACAAGCTAACATTCTGCTGTCCTCCCAGACATCCCTTCACACCACCCAAGCTCAGTGCCTACATCGATGAAGCCAAAACCTACGCGGCTGAATACACCCTTCAGACACTGGGGATTCCTGTGGAGGGAGCAGAGGTGCCTCCTGCAGCCCCAGCTTTTCCAGGTATGGGAAGGTCTGTACAGCAACGGTCTCCTGGAATGTTATTTTTCCTCCTGTTTCTGTGTGGAATGTCAAGAATGAACCCATTTCTGGCCACCGAGGACAGATGTGACTGTGTTCCCCCCCACGCCTCCACCTTGACCCATGTTACTTATGTGTATGGCATCTTTATTGCCTATAGCAATTTATCTATGTCAGGACTTCTCAAATTATGGTGTGTGTAGCATAGAGCAACTCAGGCTGGGAGCATCAGGGTGGGGGGGCTCTGATCCAACCCTGCTCCCAGCAGGTTCCTTGGGTCTGTGTCCAGACAAGTTGGGGCAGTGTCCAAGGATGGGGATCCCCCCCGACTCAGGGCCACATCCCAGGCACTCACCTCCCCTCCCTTCCTTCCAGTTTGTGGATGCCTCCCTTCAACTGGGAGCCCCAGATAGGATGCAGGATCCAGAACTGCCACCCCCTGTGCCACAGCGGGAATGAGTCCCCTCCGTAGACCTGCTAGCGGATGCCACCCAGGATGGAGTAGATCTTCCTCACTGCAAAGATGAATGGCTGATTGATTCACAGTCCATCTATCCTTCCCAGGATCCCCAGCTCCTTTCAACGTTTTTGAGTTCATCTGCCAAAGAAATGGCTCAATTGTGAAAACTAGGATCTGATCCCAGCTCTTACAGCCCCCTCTCCCAGCTGGAAGGTTTTCTTCCCAGTTTGGGTAGTCATACTCAACAGGTCTTGAAACTGCCCAAAGTAGCTTGCGAAGTCACGGAAAACACAGGCTGGGAGCAGGATTCCAGCTTGCAGGCATTACATTTGCTGTGGTCTCCAGCATCGCCGTTATTCTGATGTAGTGGGATGCAGTGGGAGCAACACATGCTAAACTGCACATGAGGAATGCATTAGTCAGTACTATTGAGTTGTTTGGAATGTCTCAAGGATGGCTTTAAAAAAAATTAAAAATAAATCTATCCAGCTTCCTGCCACAGGAGTCCACAAGAGCCACAGAAAAATCAATTTGTCTGGGTTTGTGCAGGCTTCCGCAGCGTGGAAACCAAATGGGCTCTTTATTGAATCCAGTATCCACTTACTGCTTAATTATAATCTCTCCTTTTTCTTTCATCTACCCTTATTTGTCTTGGAAACTCAACAAATTGACATACAGTAAACTTTCTGCTTGCAACACACAGTGGTCCTTGATCAGGGCTGTCTGAAGCCCAGCTCGGCTCAGGCCATGCCCAGGTAGCAGCTCATTTCTCTTATGATGGTGGCAAATGTACTTTAAATAACATATTGCTCAATTCCTAGTCCAAAGGTTGTACCTCACTTTGCTGATGCAAAGAAGATACTTTGAACAGCCACAATACCCAAATTACAGCAAATTTGTCATGTTTTCCCCCAAGGTAACACCTCCAATGAGGCAACGTGCTCTCAGTGTTGCCCAATATCTCCATTCTCTGCACCAAGAGGACCTCGTCTCTGATTGACCTGGAGTTGTTCCCATTGCCCAGATGGTCACTTGGAGATTTTGGACCCTGGGAAATGTAGTTTGGCAACAGAGCCTGGTCCAGCAGAGCCAATGGGTACCCCAGCTGCTCTTCCCAAATTTGGGCTTTTTCTTAATTCTTGATTCTTTCACAACAAAATATTGTGGTCTGATCAAAAAGCTGCTATCCCCTGCTTTCAGACAAACCAGCCCCAAATGATGTTTGTTTTCCCAGTGATTCATTTTAAATCAGCAAAGCTAGCATTTTCCCATGGAAAAATTTGAAGTGTTGAAACCACATTTTCCATTAGAAACTGATGGGAAAAAAAAAAAATCTGGTTTAGTAACTATTTTGTCCTCAGTATTGCATAGAGGGAGTTTCTGTCCTCTCTAACGTGGCTGTCCAGAATTGCATGTTTTGTCTGTGAAAGGTTTTCTCTATGAAACCTGTCCCTTTCCTCTATATTACTTAATTTTCTTGCCCTCCTCATGTCACGCATGGGAGGATATGTACAGAGCACTATTAACATCCCCTTAGCTCAGAAATTATCACAGCCTAAGGAAAAAATATTCAACAGAGAGGGGCATTTTTAAAGTAGTGTGTTCAACAAATAGGTGAGAGCAAGCATTACTTTTCCATCTTTTTAAATGACCTTTAACATGGAGAAAAAACATGCCAGAAGTTACTTATTTAATCTAATTACATTATTCCCATAAACAAACTCATAGCTCCCTATGTCATTCCTGTCGACAGCAAAGTCTTCCCGTCAAAAGCTATCGGGCGATGGTGAGTTTTGCACATCCTTTCATTAATTTGCTTCTTTTTTTGTGTTTTTTTTTTTTGTTTTTTTTCCCTTCCCCCGCAGGATATACCATTGCTAATGCAGCCGCAACTGTCACAGCCACCCAGCTCAAACAAGCGGTGACCATGGGACAAGACTTAGCAACGTACACAGCCTATGAGCCCTACCCTGCCTTCACAGTCACTGCGCGCAGCGATGGCTACGGAGCATTTTAGTCCTGCCTTTCATCCAGTCCCCTTCAATCGAGCACCGGCAGGAAAAAAAAACATATCTCGGTCTCCTACTTCTTATACCCTTATGATTTTAACCTAATCTGTCACCTGAAGTTAGATTCTTGTAGTTCTTCAGTTTCCTAACAGATATTAGGGGGAGAAAGGAGAAATTAAAAAAAAAAAAAAAAGATAATCACTCAAAATCAGATTTTCACACTAGAAAGCAAAATCTCAGCCCAGAAAATAAGTGGTTCTCGTGTGTGTATATACATACATATATATGTATATACACATACACACGGGTGTGTGTGTGTTTACAAGGAACAACCTGTGCTGAGAACAGTTGGTCCCGTGGACACTGTGACGTGGGACCAGGGACGAGTGGGGTGTCTCCAGCCAGCCCCTCTGTGCATCAGGAATTCTCTGCCATTCCTCAAGCCAGGCAGAGCAGTGGTTAAAATGAAAGGCTGCCCTTTGGCCACCCGGAGGTCTCCAGTTTGCCTCCAAGCAATCTGTGCCATTAGCACTGTGGGGGTGGGTTCAGGTGTTTCAAGCATCTTTTAAATTCATTCTGGCACAGTCAAGGAAAGAAGACATTTATCATAAACATCTCTGCCCAGACTAACAGGCTAGTTTGCATGCTCTTGAAAGATTTTTAAGGCAGGAGGCAAGCATTCATCAGAGTTTTCCCTCTTACTTTGCTGCTTCCCAGCCATATCCACAAGTCACAAAACAGCAAATAGCAACATATTTTTTTCCACCTCTCATCAAATGGCATAGTCAGTGAAAGACAGGAAAATTTTTAGGAGTATTAAGTGTAAGGATTAGGAAAGTGCTGTTCATTAGGGCTAATTCTGTACTTAATTAGAGCACAAGAGCTCACAGCCATGGCCCAGTAATAACAGACACCTCTACAGGAATAAAATTAAAGACAAGGAAGATTTTCAACAGGATGGAAAGAGCCCTGCCTGGCTATCAGCACTGCTTTACACGTTAAAGCAAGGATGCTGGCTCCTGCGATTCTTGCAAAAAAATTAATTTGGTGGAAGAAGGTTCATGTCGACAGTAAAAGCACCTCTTGTTTTGGAGAGCCCCGGTGTTGGTGTTGTGCTGGAATGCTCTGGGGACGCTGAGAGCATCCTCTGGTGTACAGCAGGAGGGCATTACCCATTTATTTTTGCCATCGGATTGAGAAAGGAACGATGCTCTAGAGATACAGGAGAAACCTAGTGGTAGATAACTACAGCAGACATGTTAATCCCAAATCCTACACAGTAATGCACGCTAAGAAAACCTGAATCTGCTCAGCCTAGGACCCCAAAAAAACACAAAAACTTTTTCTGGGGAGGATTTACAGTCGGGTTGACGACGTCCATTGATTCCAAGAGATTTGGTCCCCAATTTTTCACCTGGACTAGATGATGTAACATGGCACTGTACAAGCCATGTCAAGCAGAGCTTTTCCTGTGCATCCCCAAAGCTGTACAAAGCACGATGGTTTGTGATGAGGTGTTGACTACCAGGAGCTAAGTGTTTTCTCTTCTCCTGCTTCGGCTGACTCGATTTCTCTAGGAATGGAACAAAAACACACAAGCTGTATAGTTTGCGGTCCTATTAGACCCTTTCTATTTATAAAGTAGCTCATTAGGGTGATCCTAAAGGTATTACAAGCCCTCTGTGGCTGCTGTTCAGCACACTTGGCTTTGCAGAAAAAGACAAACCTGTTTACAGAGGGCGAAATAACTGAGAGTGTTATAGTTATCGCGGCTTTCTTTTCTCTTCTGTCTATGTCTTTTAAGTCGTGTTTGAATGCCAACAAGCAATGTATCCACACATCTCTCTCTAAGACTACCGTTGGCAGAAACTGTTTCTAACTTTCCGTGTTCAGTAACTTTAGTCTGCTTTTTCAGCTATTTATATAAGTTCAGAAAGATGTCAAAGAAAAGGGCAAGAAGCAGTATTAAAAAGTGTGTGCATGAAGCACTTATTTTTGTACACGTAGTACCATATTTGTATAGAGTTTGAACACTATGAAGTGTAGTGAAAAATCACGCTATTTACTGGAAGACAATTATGCATGTCTAAACAGAATGAAGTGAAAATGGCATCACAATCACTCGTTACAAGGAAATTATAACCGGGATGCGATTCTGTGAAGCAAGTCTGCAATTCTAGAGTAATCCAAGGACATTAGCTGGACTTTGAAATATCATTAAAACTTTTTAAACCAACATACATGCCTCAGTCATTTTAGACCCTAAGGTTCATCTGAAATGGTCATCCTGTTCGTGGTAGATAAGAGCACATTTTGCTCTGCAGGGATCAATTCAAGGTCAGGCAGGCAAGGTCACAAGCTGCTCGGCAATGCCTAGCGTGTTTTCAATATGCACTTTGGTGACACTTGGCATGCCTACACATGCATCCACCACCTCTGGCAAATATTTATTTATCTGTGAGTGTTGCAGGTATCCCTTTCGCTATAAATTTATTATAGTGGTCATTGTTCCTTACCTGATCCCAATGGAGACATCTCAGGGGTGATAGCGATAGCAATGTGCAAAAATAAGGGGGTAGACAGGGTGACACATGATTTAGGGCTGTTAGGGATTGTTCTGACCTTGGTCTCACCTGTCACAAAGTCGCCGATATGTAGAGCAGCTACAGCCCTGCTGGTTTTAAGAGGAAGACCTGCTACTGGGAAGACTGTCATAGTTAATTGACTGAGAAATAGCAATTCCTGCTTCTGCTCTTGGTACAAGGGGTTTTGGTTTTGCACCTTTCCAGAGATTTCAAGCCCAGGAAATGGGGGGAAGATCTGGTACCTTGATACTGATAGCACACAGCACTCAACCAAAGGCGTCCCTACCAAGCCAGAAGAGATTTCGCCAAAATAGCTTGACCTTGTTCTCCCAGACTTACAAAGAGGTCAGCTGTATTCTGGGCTTCAGCAAGAACAGCAGCTCTGCCAGCTCTATTATTTTACCTCATTAGCTTTTCCTGATGTCCTGCTTTCATTTTCTTTGAAAACAGGACAATGGCAAAATTTGCTCTTGTGCTTTAATTTTTCCCCTCTTGGAGAACTGAGATTCCCTCTTTGCTCAGCAGCAGCTGGATGATAAGTTTTGGAGGGAAAGAATGATTTTTCAAGAAAGCTCAAACCCACACCCCAACTTAAAAAACATTCTTTCCCATTTGTAAAGATGTGGGTTCCCAGAGGATAGCAAGACAAAGCCAAAAACCATATCCATCCTACACGAACAAGTCTAAGACACATTTGAGTCCGAAGTGATGAGAAGATCAATGGCTCAGAAAAATCAGCAGATAGCTATACGTTTGGCTGCTTGCATGGCGGTAGGTACAAAGACTGCATTTTCCTTCTCTCTTCTCTCAGCCAGAGGTCTCTACAGCACAAGGCCTCCTATGTGAGGTGCAAAGCAAGAATAAAATGTCTGAAGATTACACAACAACTCCACCTTTGGAGCTGGATAGACATTTCCCATGTCCCACTGAAACCCCCTCTAGAAGTCCATGGCACACAGTCTGCAGTGACTTTCAAGGGCAGTTGATTTATCTTTGAAGTTGCATGGCTCCCTTTTGCCACTGGACCAGATAAATTGCCCCTAGACACCTCATCTCCCCATCGCACACCTACCTAGATTTCCCTTTTTTGGGGTAAAATACCCCATGTATTTTACCATGTCACTTTGAAGGGTCACATTACAGTTAGGGACCACAAATCACTGCTGTTCACTAGCTGCCTGGGGGGTCTGCCTGGCCCCAGTGCATGGTACTCTCACGGGATGCTCCTTTCTTCCGAGGGCTGGAAATTATTGTGTCGTCCTAAGATGTCGGTCTCAGCTAAAATTGCAATTCTCAGCTGCTCTGTTTTAAGTGCCAGTGGGGAGCTTAACCAACCCCTACCCAACCAACCCCTCTCCGTTGTGAGGGGTGCTTGGGCTGGGGTGCTCTCTCCCTAGAGAAGTCCTGCCAGCTCAAACTCCTCTCCATGTCCAGAGACCTGGCTTGGCCTGGCTCCAGTTTTCTGAAGGAAATGGGGGCTGTGCATGTCCAGATTCGGGGCTGGTTAAGGGACACACTGGAAGAGTGATGCTTCTTGATCCCCAGACCCACCTCATGCAGATAGCTACTGGTGGACTTGTAGATAGGTTGTACACAAATATCCTCCGTGGGAACACATGCAAACAACACCAGACAACCACAGGATCAGACAGATCCTAAAAGCTTGCATGAAAGCCCGGAGACAGCAGAGGAATTCTCTCCCTTCCTCCCACTGCCTCGGGTCAGATCCCAATTTAGCATCTCTTCTGCAGCTCCAAATACTGTTGGTAAATTCAGGAGGGATAAGGTGTTGTGCAGGAAGAGAGTTGCAGCATGGTCAAGTTTTGCGAGGGGTCTCAGCCTGCAGGCACAAAAAAGTGTCTCTGAAGTTTGAACTACTTTATGTCCCACAATAAGAAAGAATTTAAAAAAAAAAAAAAAAAAAAGGTTTTGCTTGCCTCCCTCAGCACGTACGCAGGGCACAAATGGCTATACATTGAAAAAGAGCAGCCCTAGAGAGGGAAGAGCAACTGTGATGAGTAAGGCTATATTTAACTACTGGCAAGTTACCCAAATTCCTGAAAATTTTGTCTGGGCTTTGGCTCTATGTAGCGGCAAAGTTGCTCTCGTGTAAAACGGCACTGGCACCTAGTGGCTGCTGGGTTCAAGCACAGCACCCCGAAACGACGTGCAGGGAGCGGGGGGGGGCTGTTGGTCACCCACCCTGTGCCAGCAGCAAGAAGCAGTCACACTGCCATGAAAGAGCAAAGAAACCAAAGGACTTCTCTCAACAGCCTTGCTGGCACTGTGGTGCTCAGAGCTGCTGAATATTCTAGTCGTTAAAAAACGACAAATATTTCCCCAAAAAATTTCCCCCAAACTTCAAAAAAGCCTGTGTCCACTAGTGACAAATAAATAAGCAAGCTTTCTACGAGGTGTTTCACCAGGGAAGCTGCTCTGGGGCACCAGCAGGACTCTCCAGATACTCTCATTCTGTCTCTCAACACCTCTTCTCCCACGAGAAACACCAGCTTCCTAAAAACTCTCTTTTGGGGTCAGATGCTCACATTTTAGAGGGTAAATCTTACCCGTGAGCATTTTAACTGTGCAATTCAGTTTTGCTTGTATAAACATGTTCAGCGTAAGCACTAGAAAAAATTAAATGCTAAAAAAATAATAATTCACGGTTACTGTAATGCAATAATACAAACAAAATTATCCAAAACAGTCAAACAAAACACCTCAGTGTTGCCTGAGAAAAAATGAACCCCTATTTCCGTTTTCACATTGTATTTCTTTTAGGAAAACACGAGCACTCCTGTGCAATTTATTCTAGTTCACATAGTGTAAGAGAAACAGCAGAGAGAGAATGACTGTTATACGGTGATTCTTTAGGCAGCATCACTTCCAGACCAGAAAGCAGCTCCTGTGTTTCATAAAGATGATGTGACCCTGTGTTAAGGGGCTGCAGTGTGTTTTACCATGCACAGTCCCACATCAAAACATGAGCAAAGTGGGAAAAGCTTTTCAAGAAACTTTCTGGATCATCTTGCAACTTGAGCATCTTGTGAGGATCAAGATCATCAACTTGATCATCTGGATCATCTTGCAACTTGAGTGTTGCTGCCCTGACCAAGCCACGGCACGTTGGGATGCTGGAGCAGCATCCTCTGCTGCTGCCCATGTCCCGCAGACGCCACCGCTGTCATCAGAGCAATTTTGCTGATGAAGACAGGGTGGATGGGCCAGCTGGGTGAGTTATTAGGAACAGACATTAAGAGCATCTTCAGGGATTTGATTCTCAGTGTTGTTCTAAAACTCACTCTTTCCTGACTCAATATTGCAATTGCTTTGAGGTCCTCCAGATGGGGATCTCTGAGACTGGTTGCAGCTGGTTTAAAATGAATAATTCATTCTCTCCTACTGATTTTAAGGAGTGGCAAAATTATCTGACTCACGATTCTCTGAAGCATTAAAGAGATTGCATACAAAATTGATACACATTATTGGAGCTTATTAAACTTTTACAATTGTTTAGCTGTAAGACACTGTAAGAATCCTAAATCCAGATCTGAAAGGCCTATTTTGTTCTCCCTGTGGCCCCTAGATCACCCACTCACAGAGGCTGGAAAAGACTTGGAGCCTGAGGAACCATTCCTGCTTACAGCATCCCATGGCAGCCCTGGTGGGATGCACCTCAGGAGGTCAAGGTGGTCATGACTTTTTCTAGCCATCTCCTGAAACCCCCAGGAGAAGATCCTCTACCTTCCTGGGGACCTTTCTGTGTTGAAACACTTTCAGCCAACTGTCTTTCTGCCCCTTCAATGATATCTTCCTTCTGTGTTTGGTGAAACCCTCTATTGATCTTTCACATGGGTTGGAGGGGCATTACAAGCCCTTCTAGTGACCTACCTGTATGCGATTCAGGCTTTGGCAATCAGCTCTGGACAGCCCTTCATTCAGCCAGAGCCTGCTCAACTTGTGTCCTTCTTGATGTTAAAATGAATTAGGCTGAGGTCTGTTTAGAACTGCCTCACCCACAGCTTTAATACATAAGTTCAATTCTTACTGATTTCCATCTGCAGTACCTGCCATGAAATCCAACTCTGCTCTGGTTGGAGACATCAGTCACCTTTTGCTAGCAGCTGCAGGTTCTCCCTCACCAACAGGTCCCTCCCAAAATCCACATGCATATGGCCCCTGGTGTAACCCCAGTGCCCTCCCATGACACCCTCCTATTCAAACAACCTCTGGCACATGTCAGCATCCTTATTTTGGACATTTTTGGTGTGTCCCAAAGTGATATTTAGAAAGTGAAATGTCATCATCTGCTGCCTTATGTTGTGGTCGGAGTGCTGGGCAGGAGTTTAACACAAGGACAAGAGTGGACAATGTCAGCCCCAAGGTCTTTCTCATCCGGCATCCTGCCTCTGGACCATGCTATGGATGTGTGCTTCAGGTCATAAAAGCAGTGAAATGACACAAACCCACATGTGGTGGACAGCACTGAGCCCAGCTGGCACACTGGTCAGTTCAAAAGTGACATTTATGAAAGAGAATAACACAGTCTACTAGGAAAAAAATGTGAACCGCTTCAATATTTTATTTTGTGAGTGAGTGACCTTCCTTGACCTCTGAAGTAGGACCCTGTACAGCCATTCTTATCAGGTCCTTTGTGAAACCAAACCCACGGATTTATGGGGCCTTATGCACAATTCAGTTCATCAGACACTGTTGCCCCCCCCAACACCCATAGACTATGGTGGCTTTTAACTCAGAGAATGAATCCTCAAAATGTCCTAAACCAGAATGATTAAATGAAATAATATTCAAACCTTCCTAATGAGTATCTATCCTGTCTCTCTCTTTATTTAAGAGGCCAGCTTTGCACTTAAAGTGCAATTGAGGAGTCTTTTCTTCTGAAGCTTTCTGAATTCAGCAGCTCTTCCCAATTTTATGGACTGGGCTCAATTTTATGGACTATTTTATGGTCTGATTTGCTTCCTGATATGCACTCATTCTCTTCAACAGAGCCTATTCATAAAACCAATAAGCACTTGTTTAGTGACTAAAGAAAAATAGTTACACCTTTTATTACAATAAGAATCAGCTGCAACAAAATCTGGCCAGGACAGGAACCACTTGAATGAGAATACATTGGACTAATGGGATTGAATTGCTGGTAAAGGTCAAAACTTTGCAGGAACTCAAGCTTTGCACAGCAAAGGGTGACCAGCAGCACTGGTCATGATAACAGCACGACAGCAAAAAAATTTCCTAGGTGTGCTCTGTGAGCATCGCAGATATCAAATCTACTGCTCATAGGAAACAAGTCCTTTAATGAACAAGGTTACCTACAGAGCTGTGATTTCAAACACTGAAGATGTGCCTTCAAATGGCACAAAGACAGCGCGATTGTTCAACAGTTTTTTCTTGTGGTGCCCGAAGTACCGTATCCTGTAGACGCCCGGCTCTGTGCCGGGAGGGATGTGCCATTCAATAGTCACGTTGCTCTGACCAAACAATCCTTTGGTCCAGTAGAACCTAGCAGACAGACCAAAAACTGCAGTCAGCAAGAAAATCCACTTTTCGTTTGTTTTAATATCCCAAGAGCTCACTAAGTGGAATGAGATGAATGCACTCCAGTGAAGTGTATTTTAAGAGCTTCTTGATAATGTTTAGGCTATCAAACCAGCAATAAACAAGCCAGCCCAAAACGTGGCAGGGCTGAAAAATATCTGGAAATATGGAAAACCAAGTCAGTGGTCCTTTCTGCAGACGAAGAGTATTTCTACCAACATGTTCTTAGATTCCCAAATCCGTATCATAACCCCACACAACATTACCCCTGTGAGAGTAATACTCATCCGCTCAGTCTTCCCTGCTCAGGGAGAAGGTGAAGCAAGAGGATGAGTGTTTATTGAAGGTCACAAGCAAAATCTATCATAATTGAGCTCAGGACTCCTGGCATTCTTTTCCACATCAGACTCCCATTTTCTTTTGCAGACTCCTTGTACAAAAGCACTTCTGCTCAACCTCAAAATTCTACAGACGGCCAATTTGACCTAAACCAGGAGGGTGAAAACCTGGGAGCAACGCGTGAGGTTTGGTTTGGTGAACAGAGACCACAAGGTGCCACAGGACCCGTGTGTCTTCCTGGTTGCCCTTGTCCAAGACTTTAGCTGTGGATTGCACTGGCTCGTCCTGGGACAAAGACAGTTGTCCTGGAAGACAACAGCAAGGTGACACCACGAGGCCTGTAGTGGTGGGGGATATCCATCCTTGGGGACAACCCTGGCTCACCTGGACATGGTCCCAAGCCTCCTGCTATAGCTGCGGCGTTGGCCCTGCTGGGAGCTGATGTGGACCAGAGACCTGCAGCCTGAGCCTGGCTGTGATGTGGTGACCCAAAAATGTTGCTGTGATGGATCCACGCCACTACCCAACCTTCTCCCCATCCTGCCCTCCAGGCCCAGCAAAACACAGCAACCGCTCTGGGACTCGGGAACTGGAAGGTAGCCCAGATCCCACACGGGAAGAGGCTTCTCATAGATGAGCTCATGGGGGTTTAACCATGTCTTAGCTCTGCTAGCTGTCTGCCAAAGGCAGATGCTAAATTCCTGCCTAATCTTTGATTCTCCCTGTACTCATTGCCTTAATTACTGACATTTCAGGGTTAACACACTGAGATTGTATAAAGTGACTAGTTTTCACCCTAACAGAATCATTCCCCCTTTCTTGTGGTGGTTGGTATTTTCCTGAGGTACCAGGAAGAGATACAGTGCTGTCTGCATTGCTTTGCCTTCTGGCCAGCCCCTTAAGGCAGGAAAAAGCCAAACAGCTCCTCTTCCTCATCAGCAGAGGTACTTAAGCATGTTCAGCGATCCAAGGAAAGGAAAGGATCTAGAGGTTCCTCAGGAAGGAAAATAAGACATTTAGATTCACGTCTTTCCAGCATCATGGTAGCACATTCTCCCAGTTTTGTACTTTTATATTTTTTTCATCTTCTCGAGTGATGTGCTATTAAACGTTTTCAGTGTTCCTGGCCAAGATTTTGGGAAATCTGTTGGCTTTGTGGAAGAGAAGGGAAGAAGGCAGGGCTACATATATGGATGATAAAATGCCATAATTTCCTTTACTCAAGTAGGAACTGACTTGACTGGAAAGGGTGACATCGATGAGAGCGATGAAGTGTTAAACAGAGAGCAAAGAACTTAGAAAAACAGAGCTCCAAGAACAGGTAGGAATAAATCTCCTGTGTTGGGAGAGTCGGAGTCCTGGCTACCAGGTTAGGTTTAGAGAGCAGCTGGTTGCACTTGGGCAGAGAGAAATATCTCCTCTCAAATGCCTGTCATAAATCCAGAGAAAGGCTTTCCTGATGAAGCCAACCTGTTGGGAATGTTGCCTCTCTGACCTTGTTTTTGCACTGGGACAAGGTCAGAAGGCCACAAGATGGACATTTTTTGGGTCTGCTTTCTCACAGACAGGTTGCAGAGGCAGGTGGGAAAATGCCTGGTTTTATTCAAACTTGAAATTGAGTGTTTTGACAAAAGATGTCTTTGGTATTTCTATCTCATTATCTGACTTCTGGTGTAGCTCTGAAGGGTGACAGCAGCTTTGCTGCTTAGTGGATATTTTTCCTTAAGACTGATATCTCTAACCTCAAATTTGCATTTTTACAAACTTTTCTTAAACTGCTGACTCTTTCTACTTTATGACGCACAGCAAAACTGACCAGTTTTTCTGTATGAAAACCCAACTGTGGTGGAACTCTCATATTTTCTATTGGGTATCCCATCATCAGCACTGTATGGCAGACTGATGGACGTAGGTTTCAAACAAGTTGGACCACGAACCTTCTTCAATTTATACTATTCCTTTTGCCTTTCCTTAACTTTTAAGCCTTCATTGCAGAAGTTAGGGAAAAAATATTATTGTGGCCGTGACAAGTTAATCACTCAAATATGGACGGACCCATCCCCAGAGAGCACCATCTTCAGTGACAAGACCAACCTATTTTTGGGAGCTCTCAAAAGAAGCCCTTCAGGTTAAACTCAAATTACTTCTTGGAGTCTGTGGAATAGTGAAATCTGGTCATGGCACCCACCTGGTGTCCCAGGAGGCATCATTCTCTATCGCGTCCCAGGTCTCTGAAGTTCTGGTGTATCTCTCCACTGTCAGGAAGTTGTGTTCAGTCTGGAACAAAAATAACAGAGTTAGCCAGATGTTGAAGAGTCAGACATGTGTCTACTTTTCTGTGTCACTTCAAACTGGAGAAGGGACTATACTCCTGTGTCCTTTTTGCTGGCAAATGCAGTAATTACTAGCAAAAATGCTTATATTTCACTGACAAAGCACAAATTTAAGATAGTAAATGACACATAGAACAAGTAAGGAACTTGAGCATTAAAAAGAGAATGAATAGGTGGGGTATTTGGTGGGGAATTTGCTTTCAATGTCTATGCAGGATGAGTCATGAGACAAATTAAGTATTTTTTAAATTTTCTTTGTTCTATTAAAATAATGCACCAGGCTGAGGGGATGGGGAGCAGAGGCCAAACTTGCTATGACTGGATGGCACTGGATACCGCCCAAGAAAGAGTGTGTGGTCTAACGCACGACACGGGTGCCTCTGACTTCAATAGTATGAAGAGATCATGAATGGGCTATACTGAACAAATTAAGGAGTTTGCCCCAAAAGTTTTCCAGTGGCATGAATTCCCAAAGCGCATGCTTAATGGAGAAACTATCTTCTTCTGAACTCACAGCAAAGACAAAAAAAAAAAAGCACTGGGAGCACACGATCTTAATCCTGAAACCTGAACGTCAAAGATTAAAATGCATCGGGCCGAGGAAGTAACTAAATATTCACTAATCCTGAGCATCCCCAACTGCAGCGTTGTGTGATATTTACCGCATTTTCTGCAGAGCTCCTGGGGTTCGCACCCACAAAAGTGACTTCAGCAACTTCTCTCTGGGGAAAACAGAGGTTTGTATTAAAGATTGAGCAGCATATTGCACATTAAGAACATCCTTTTAAGATGCTGAAGGAGTTTTTTTAGTGGTTTGTTTGTTCTTCCTGGATTTTTTCTTGGTTTTGTTTTAAATCATTTGTTGCAATAGCAGTACACAATTTATACTGTGAACTGGTTTTATTTATTCTGTGCCTTGCCATTCCACTTGTCCTGCTTGCTGGATAAACTCCAGCGTAGCACATGAGATTTCTGTGTAAAAGAGGAAGGGAAGTATGTGAGATTTTGAAGAATGCCTCCCTGCCTTCTTCCTGCCTTACTGCTGGAAACAACATTGAGATCAAAGTCCTTGGTCTGAAGACCTAATCTAAATTTTGAGCATTGAGAACTGAACGCTTTCTGACCTTTTCTTTCATTTACATTCTGTACCAGAGGTATCAAAGGTGACCTAATTTCTGCTCATAAAGAAATCACTGTACAAAAATTGCCTATTTAGTCATCAACTGTTATTTCATGTCGAAGCTGAAGGGGAAATCTTCATGTTGAATAATAGGCTTTTATTTTCCCCTTCATTCATCCATTTAATTACATTCAGTACAATGACATTGAAATAAAAATGCTCTGTCTCTGCCCTTTCCAGCCCAGTAAGAACAACAAGACCTTTTTGGTGGGGAGGGTATCAGACTTTTTTGGATGAGAGATAAGGAATTTAAAGATGATTTCCTAAGCAAGTTTTAGCAAATACTTGAAGCTCTCACCGCTCGATACTGTTGTCTCACTTCTTGTAGCACATCCCCAAATGTCTTGTTTGCCGGCGCGCGGTCGACCACGAGAGCAGGCACCAAAGTCAAGTTACCTACGTTGAAAAATGGGGGCTCTGGACCACGTGGCAAATCCTGAACTGTATTCTGGGAGAGGGAAGATGTGCTCGTTATACATATGTATAGATAACCAGGATTTCCCTGAGCTCCTATCACTGGTGTGGCTCTCTATCCAAGTCCATTGCTTAGAGGTATTTTTAAGAGCAAGGGCAATAAAGCAAGCATAAAAACAAACAAGAAGACCTTCATCTGTGCTCTGCATGCAGGACACCTGCTGCCCCGTTGTTGAGGTCCCCCCAGTCCACCCATCAGAATATCCCATGACTGCCCACCCAGCAGTCCTGCCCATTCACATGGCCCACCGATACAATGGTAAGGAACATTGCCATGGACAGCAGAAATGTAGCAGATATTTTTTTTTAACCTCTTTGTAGAAAAGCAGCAACTTCAGGCCATGCTGAAAGTTTGGAGGTACCTGTTTCCTGAACTTTGAACCACAAACCCCCCAGAATTTCTCAAGTGAAGTGAGACCCTCCATTACAGGAATTATTTTCATACCACATGAGAATTTCTCAAAACGGTTTCTTATGAGAAAAGAGAGAGCAGCAATCATGCAAACTCACTGAGGAACAAATACAGTCATCACCATTTACAGGATTTAAATGTCTCCAGCAGCACGTGGCATACAGAAAATTTTCATTACCGTAGCAATAGCTTTTGCAAGTCCTCTATACAGTTGAATATAAGCAGAAAGGGTGTGCGGCCCATAAATAGTTGATGCAGCCTCGTATCGTTGAGCCTAGCAAAAGACAAATTTGGAAAAGGAGGGGTTGGAGGACTCTTTAGCCATTTATACAGCTCATCCTACTGCTCCAAGACAAGTTCAGCACTCTACCTGCAGGGGTTTATTTACTCTTTGACTGCTAGGGAGGCAGCCCAACAACTTGCCTAAGTATTTCTGCTGCAATTTTAGGTTACTCTTGATTCTTCAATCCATCTAAAAGAGGGAGGACCAGTTGTCACTTCCAGTTATCGGTCTCTTTTACTCTTTTAAAGGCTTATGATATAGGATGTCTCCTCTCCAACTTTTTGGGCTGGACAACCCCAGTTCTTTCAACCTTCCCTCCCAGTTTAGGATTTCTAAACTGGAGTCCATGCAATGGTCCACATCCTCCTCAAAGCACAGCATATACTGTGCCTTGTGGGGACTCTTAAAACTGAATCTTGCAAGCTGTATTGTGGTCTTTTCCACAGCAACTGGCACTGCAATTCACATTCATTTTATAAGCCTACAGCTCCAAATCTTTCTTCTGGCAATTTTGCCACGATATGCAGATAATTTCTAATTCATCCAAGTCATCAGGAGATTGCTGAAACAGACCTGAACTCACAGGAGCTCCCTTGAGTGTGCTTGACCATTTCCACGTCAAAGCATCCATACATACTCTACGGATGATGGTGGATGTGGTCAGGAAACCACATTGGCCCTTGGACCATGTTGCCTGAGCCAGAATAAAAAAGGAAGTCTTGTGATTTCTGCCACAGATTCTATAGGTTTTTGTGGCAAAGTGCTCTAAACATTCATAATTTCACATGAACCGTCATCCCATTTTGCCTAAAGCTGAGTTCGATCAGACATGTTCAATCCACAATTTTAGCATTTACCTGGTATTCTTCATAGGTGGCAATGTAATGGGTGTAGACATTGCACAGCCCTGCAATTACAACATCCATTCCTGGTGTACCATGGGAATCAAATTCCTAAGAAAAGAAATAAATCACTTATCTTGTAACAACTACTTAATGCACAATTATATTATTGTTGTTGTTGTTATTATTATCTGCCAGGACAGAATACAAAGCTACTGTGGGGATGGGGTTGGTTGTTCAGGAATGCAACACTACAAGTGTGATTTGCCTTTATTAACATCTCTTATTAACTTCCCAAAGAAAAAGAAGAGAAATGACATCATACTCCAGTAAATTCAATAAATTTAAGGGGGTTTTGGAAGCTGACATCTGTATATTTCCTCAAAAATTGTTGGTAGAACTACGTGAGACAGGCTCAGTGAGCTGTGGAGACAGTGTCTGAGATTAAGGTGGTATTTAGGCTGCAGGTGAGAATAGGATGTATCAATGAGGAAAATGAAAAAAATACATTTTCCTTTTTTTTTTTTACAGTCATTCTCATGTTGCAGAATCCTGGTAGGGATTAAGGAGCTAAGTCCTTCCATCCTAGAGACAAAACTCCTGCTAGCATCACATATGCCTGGATTGAATTAACTTGTGCTGGCTTAATGGATTGAAACTCAATGGGTTTGCTTCTTTTGGGGAGGATATTAACTTCTCCTGCATGTCAGTAAGCAAATTCAAAGTGTGTCTGAAGGAGTTGTGAGAAGGACACATCTGTGAGACAAGATACCCATGATCCAAGCTGGGAGAAGACAAAGGAAAAAAGAGAAGAATCAAGAAACATGAAGTTCCAGGTAGGCTGCATCCTGGAGAAACCTTTTCCTCAAAAACTTACTTTTTTAACAGCTTCCCGTAGCCTGCGTCCAGACATGGTCCTAGAGGCATTAAGGGAACAGTGTCAGTCTCCAGAAATGCAGGGAGCTAAAGCAGGAATCACCGGTTGGACACAGAGCACACCACCAGAAATTCACGAAGCACTTGCAGCTCTGCTCAGCATCCCTTAAAGCTTCTCTGTGACGGACGCAGCCAAAACACCTCAATATTTCACATACATCACCCCACCCCAGTGCAGGGTGGCATAGAAAAAAAAGAGCTATAAAAAAATCATCATCCTGCTCAGATTTTCACCATTGTACGATCAACAGCCAGTGCAATTCATCACTACAGGGTTTGTGGCTTGGAAAAAAATAAATAAATAATTCGAAGTTTAAAAGTTCCTTTCATTTCATTGAACCTGCATTTTGCAATGAACAGTTGACATTATTTAGGGAGCTTGTTTGCATCTCATTCATTCCCATGGCTAGTTTACAGAATGGAGAAGGAAATGGGAAATCCCAAAGGAACAAGGACACACAGTGGACAGGTACGTGCAATGCCCACACAGCTGTCATACACTGGGGACAATTTTTAGCCTACATTCCCATGCGTGCAGAAGTATCACAGGCAGGTTTAATGCAATCCTTCCAGCTGCAACACATAGAACAAGACCAAAGAAATACACACGTGAACTCTCCGGGAACAGCAATGACTGCCAGAGATCCGATGGCAACGATCTGAACATCCACGATGTCAGGGTGCCACGGGTGAGGCCGAGTCATCTGAGGTGAAAAAAAAAGTGGGTATGACTATTGTAGGGCAGTAGCAAAAAGAGGTAACCGTAGTGTTTTCCTTTCTACAATCAAATCTACAATCAGGCAGATAAATTTACTTCGCAGACAGGGACAAGAGAAAGTGCTTTCCCTCCACATGTACTGCAAGTTGCCTGACCGTAACAGACAGATAGGGCACGTGTAAATACTATGGGTAAAGCGACAAAAAAGGTGTTACCAGAGGGGTGGCTTAAAGCAAAGTGAGTAAACAAGGCCAGGGTAGCACCTAGAAACCCCTCACCTTCATGGGAAAACGACAGTGGTAAGACCAATAAGGTAGATCATCTGATCAGGAGAGCAAAAGTGAAGGAGTGAGCTCAGAGAGCCTAATGGAGACGGGAAGTGAGGGTTAACTCTTTGTTAGCTGAGCAAAGGCACCGTCAGTTGTGATGCAGAGGGAGAGCCACCCCGAAGGGGATGCCACCCAGAAGGGGAACCCTTGACCTAGCCCTAACTTCAAACTGCCCCGGAGCAGGGTCCACACCTTACTCAGACTCAGCACCGTTGCAGCAGCCAAAACACACACTACAGTAGCATTTCATCTTAAAAAAAAAAAAAAAAAAAAAAGCTAGATAAAAATGAAGAAGCCTGTTAAAAGGAAATTAAGAACAGCAAGAGATCAAGGGTAGCATGGCTTCAACAAACAAAATGCAAAATTCCACTGAACCAAGTCAAAAAGATTTTTGAGGAGCAATTTACCAGGGGCAAAACATGAGTGACAAAACCTTGTGAAGCGCATCAGGAGCAGGAGTTCTGCTACAGCATTTGTAAAAGGATGCTCAAAAGGTGATAAAATGGTAAGAACAAAGTGTAATTTACTCTCAGAAGCACCACCCTGAATGGAGGAGGTGGGGTGGGATGAGGCTCTCTGTTGGTACCTCTTTTTATGAAAGATGAAGTGAGGAACTGATTGGGCAGAGAGAGACAGTAGGAAAGCTTTTAAAGAGACTGAAGAGAGGAATAACAAAGAAACGCCTCATCCAGATGGCATCATCTAAGTGCTCTAAAGTACCTTGGACATGATCCTGCTCCAGTACAGCTCCTTTGCCTTAGTGCCAAGGGAACAACAGGCGGAAAATGGACATCAATTTTCTTTTTTAAAGTTGTAAGTACGATTTTGGGAAAGTTAGAATCATAGAATCATAGAATCATAGAATTATTTGGGTTGGAAAGGGACTTTAAAGATCATCGGATTCCAACCCCCCTGCCCTGGGCAGGGACACCTCCCACCAGACCAGGTTGCTCCAAGCCCCATCCAGCCTGGCCTTG
>JAOQGH010000002.1:596988-624841 GCA_025769975.1 Gallinago jamesoni | reverse complement strand
ACAGAGTCCAGTTGGAGGTGGTAACAAGTGGTGTTCCCCAGGGGTCAGTACTGGGTGCAGTCCTCTTCAACATATTCGTCAATGGCCTGGATGAAGGGATGGAATGTACCCTCAGCAAATTTGCTGATGGCACAAAAGTGGGAGGGGTGTCTGACACCCCAGAAGGCTGTGCTGCCATCCAGAAGAGACCTGGACAGGCTGGAGAGTTGGGCAGAGAGGAACCTGATGAACTTCAACGAGGGTAAGTGTAGGGTCCTGCACCTGGGGAGTAATAACCCCCTGCACCAGGACAGGCTGGGGGCTGACCTGCTGGAGAGCAGCTCTGAGGAGAAAGACTTGCAAGTCCTGGTGGACAAGAGGGTGCCCATGAGCCAACAATGTGCCCTTGTGGCAAAGAAGGCCAATGGCATCCTGGAGGGCATCAAGAAATGTGTGACCAGCAGGTGGAGGGAGGTCACCCTGCCCCTCTGCTCTTCCCTGGGGAGGCCCCATTTGGAGCACTGGGACTAGTTCTGGGCTCCCCAGTTCAAGAAGGACAGCGTACTGCGGAGAGGGTCCAGCAGAGGGCTACAAAGACAATGAGGGAAGTAGAACATCTCTCTTACAAGGAAAGGCTGAGGGACTTGGATCGTTTTAGTCTGGAGAAGAGAAGGCTGAGGGGGGATCTGATCAATGCCTATAAATACTTAAAGGGTGGGTGTCAGGAAGATGGGGATGGTCTTTTTTCAATGGTGCCCAGGGACAGGACAAGAGGAAATGGGCACAAACTTCAATATAAGAAGTTCCACCTAAACATGAGGAGGAACTTCTTCACTTTGAGGGTGGCATAGCCCTGGAAGAGGCTGCCCAGAGAGGTGGTGGGGTCTTCTTCTCTGGAGACATTCCAAACCCACCTGGACACGTTCCTGTGGGACTTGCTGTGGATGGACCTGCTTTGGCAGGGGGTTGGACTAGATGATCTCCAGAGGTCCCTTCCAATCCCATGGGATTCTGTGATTCATGCCCACCCCATTGCTCTGTATTTGCTGCTCCACCCGGATTTTTCTCCTTATCAGAAGGTAGTGTAGATCAGGTAAGAAATACTTACGCCCCCCACGGGACAGGTGCTCTGTGGGTTATTGCACGACTCCCCCGTGTTTACACAGAACGGGCCTCTGGTGTTGGGCGACACATCTCCCAAGTTGGAGGATGCAAAGGCAGCAACAAAGGGGCCCTGCCAAAACCAGATATGATCCGCCAGGTTTCAGTGCCTTGCAGTGATGGCAAACATCACTTGCAGCTTTCCCTGCAGTCACAGCTGGCATTACAGCCAGTTGGTGAGCACACGATGCCGCTCAATATTTCTGAATTTACTGGGAGGACTGGAATGGGGATTTAGGAGTCTCCCAAGGGTTAGAACCAGGAAAATCAAGCGAGAATAGGACACAAAAGGTACAACTGCCATTTCAGAGGGACCTTCACACCACTTTGGTATCCAGACAGCAGTTCTTCATCTACCTCTTCCACCTCAGCAGCAGCTCTTCCCCCCATGGCCTTGGTTTCTCATGTTACTGATCAGGTATTAATGGATCATTGTAGCACCTTGCACAGGATTTTTTTTTTTCCTGCCAGACTTTCGCCATGACTGATTTACAGGGTGAGAGAAGGCTCTGACTGCAGGAGCTAACATCAAACTGTACTTGTTAGAAGCAAGGCTGGTTACACACTGTCAGCTGAATTCAGCTGTCACAGATACTCCCATTTTTCCCCTCTTTTTCAGAGGTGGGGTGCATCAACACAAGATATTTTGATATATTATGAGCTCTTAAGCCATTGTCTCGTAAGACTGCTAGACACAATGAGCCAAGCAGACCACAGAGTTAAATATTGAATCCTGCAAACACTTAGAAAATTTGCATGATGGTCAGTTTGCACTGACTTGCACCCATAACCGAGGGATTATGTCTTGGTTAAAGCTTATAGGTAACCCACTATAAAAAGAAACATTTGAAAGCAGGAATTAGGTAGGCTTCTTTTAGTTTCCATCTTTGGCATGAACTGCATGTGTTCCTCTGCCTGGAGTATTAAAATAGGAATTGGGCGACTGTTTCAAGGTGTGTGTTGAAGATCCACATGGGATACTCTCTTAATCAACTCAAGATTCAGTGTCTCAGGGTTCATCTCCATAATAATAATAATAATAATAATAACAACAACAACAACAACAACAATAATAGCAATAATAATAATAATGTTTTTTAAAGGAGCTGCGTTTGCACTCTGAGGATGACAAATCTGGATAAATTAAAATCAGAAGGCATAACTGGCTGGAAAGCATAAGAGAGAAGTAAGGCTGACCACAGGCTTGATGTCACACTGCAGATGAAATATATTGATCCCTTTGGATCAAGCATCCCGCACGTGTCTTTCTAGTAGTTCCAATAGTTGAATCAAAGTCAATTTGGTTTATTCCTAAAGTCCAAATAAATCCCTCCGATGACTAGTTTGGAAAGCTAAGAGCACACCTTGCAACTTCTCTTCTCTAGAGGAAGAAAGTTAATAAATCAAAACATTCATCTTTTACCCCGCTGTCTTATTTCAATGTTTGAAAGAACCTACTTTGGCCCATAGGAAGCACCAACCATCCCCTACCTGTTGTAGCCCTTTGTCCCCCATTATTTTCAGCAGTCTGAAATTAATCTCACCTCTCCAGGAAGCATTCCCTTGTTCTTCTCCTGTTCAAACAAGTAAGATGCGTAGCCCATGTTGTCGCTGTTCACAAGATGGTTTGTGTTGTTCATGCTCACCGGGTGCACAGCAAACCAGCTGAAGAGGAGTCAGAAGACACACATAGGAAATGTGTTGTTCAGTCTATATATTGGCAATTGACTTGTTCAATCTGTATATTTGCAATTGATTTATGGGAATTTTCTTTGTGAGACTATAAATGGAGACTGTTGGTACCGAGGGATAGATTAGCAAGGGCAGAGTTATTCCCATCCTCTCCCTTCCTGACCAGGAGGACTCATGGCTATGATGGTCCAGATATTGAGGCCACAAGAATTTGGCACTGCAATTACCAGGGCCACCAAGAGCTATTTCAGACCTTAATTGACTCTCTTCTGAGTCCAGAGAATTCTATTTCAGAGGGATTTTTGTTTTCTTGCTTCAAAGAGTAAGGAAATGTCAGCAGTGTGAAAACGGAAAATAAGGAACACTTTAATTCTTAAGAAAACCAACCACCCCCACCCCCCCCTCATCCTCTTAATGTGGTCAGACTCTTGCTTGCGACTTCTAAATGAGGAAAATGCAATTATGTCTTTGTTACTGCACATTGCTTCATTTGCCTGTCCTTGAGCTCTGAACTTCAGGCAGATGAACACTGTCCCATCTGTCATGGGACTTATGGCAGGTGTCATAAATGCTGCCTGCAGGAATGGCGTGCTTTTCATGAAATGGGGGCTGTTATAGAAAATAACCAAAAGGAGAGGAGCCAAAAGGGTCCTGGAGATGCCAGGGCTGGAATCTGCTCGGAGGGGCACAGCGAGAGAGCCCCAGAGAGGATTTTTCTGAACCCCTACAAGGTAAGCCCAGTTATGGTCATCTTCCTCAGATGCCTTTGCGTCGTGCGAGGAGACATGCCCAGCTGTAGGTAGGACAGGTGCTGCCGTGTGTCCCGGAGTAGATGAGGGATGCTGACCTGGTTTATGCACTCAGAGACCCTCTGGGACTAGCCTGGAGCAATGCTGAATGGGTCAGTGTTGGGAAGCAGAGCTTATGCGGAAAGACAGAATTGCTACAGAATGAGGATTTGGTGAAAAACGTGTTACTTTGGTGGCCAGTACCTGATAAGTCCCAGCTCCTCTCCATTCATGTCTACCATCTTCAGCATCATCATTTCTTTATCTGTGTTGGATACATATCTGGATGAAAACAAAACAGGGAAATCCCGTTACCACCACAGCCATGGTCACACATTGCTCAGACATGTTAACTCTCCACTAGTTTAGCAAGGTAATGAGGAGATTGTTACAGATATTACCAGAGCACGGCGAGACCTTAGAAGAGCTTCTGAAAATAGGTGGGAAAGTAAGGGAAGGGTTCTGGTTGTCACTGACCTCAGGTGCTGCTTCTCCAGAGGATGCAGAGTGGAGCTCTCTCTGAATCTATGTACCGAGGACTGCGCTTTAACGCCATCTGACTCAAACGGTGACATCTAATAAAGACTTTTCTTTCTTTCTATCTTTTCATTTTTTTAAGCAAAGGATGATGTCACATCCTTGACCAATGCCTCACATGGTTGGAAGGGGCAACCACAACTTTCAAGCCCACTCTTGCAACTAATTTTGGGGGATGCACACACCCAAGCGCTCAGGATGGCAACAGTGTCATCCTGCCATGGCCTTGGTGCCACATTTTCAACTGTGCCATGGAACACCAGCTGCAGGATGGCTGGGTGATGTTCCCAGTCAAAGGGGTTTCTTCAGGGCTCTGTTTCTCTCCTGCTTGAGGAGCTTTTACCTGCTTCGTTCAGATGCTGGGTTCTCAAGGTAGGAGAAAGGGCTTCGGTTGATCTGACTGTTTTCTACAGTGCCTCTGTTTATAAAAAGCCTTCCTCTCTTCATATTCTGGTGTGCTATATCAATACTCTGAAAAGCAGTAAGGCAAGGAATATTAGTCCATGTATGTAAGGCATGTATGAGATTATCCGAATAAACTTTCTCTTTCCCTCCCTGCTGTCCCCTTGGAAACCTCAGGGCTTTTTATTTTTTCTTAAGTAGTTTCATATTCAAGAAAATTATGATACTTTGAAAGCACCCACAACTGTCTCTTTCTAAAGAAAGACTTTAAGGCTTCCGTTTTGTGACCTGATTTCACTAGTAAGCATAAACCCACCTCCAAGTGTGTTTTAAGACTGCGACATTCGGAGGTGCTACCAGGAATACCACAGCAAGAGCTCTGTTACTCACAAATGTATCTCCCCCGACCTTTTCTGCATTTATGGGCTCTCATGGCAACAGACTGGATGACACCAACCTTTACAATGCCATTCACGATAGCGTTGAGGGATGGTCTGATTAGCCCTTTGCTAGTGATCCAGAAGAGGGTGTACTGGAAATAGCCACCAGGCCCCGAGTGTGTGTGGGTGCCACTGAGGATGACATTGTCTTGTCGATACAGCTCACCGTACTTGCTCTTCAGTTTCTTGAGCACCTAAGAGGAAGAAGGTGGTCCTAAAAAAACCTTTTTCATGTCCAAGGGATATGGAGATTTGTATCAGCTCTTGCAAAAAACCCCAACCATTCAGCTTCCCGCTCTTCTCTTTCTGGCTGATACTGCCCTACTGGTGTCACAACAACTAGATTATAGCTGTTCTCTTGGCAAAAGCCCTAAAATAATAAAATCTGGTAGTAAAGACCTCCATGCCCAACTTACAGTGAAGCCCAGAGTCTCTATTTCTCCAGCACCTCCCTCCCTCCTCTGTGGTGCTGGAGACTCAGCATTACACAGGCACCATGATAATAGATATTGATGATTCAAATGTATTCCTGATAATTTTTCTGCTAAGAAAAGCATAGTCAAAGTCCACCCTCATTTTCTCAGGTATCAAAAGCTCTTCTTCAGCAGAGAGGACATCTCTCCAAGATCGTGCTGCAAGGAGATCCCAAAGCAAATAGCCAACGTGCTGCCATGCTTGATATTATTTAGCAATGACTACAACCTTAACGTTCATACCAGCAACAACCCAGACTGTATCAATCACTCATTTCCAACCATGTACCTCCAGCCTCACTCTCTGAGACACCATTCCGATGTCGGCGCTGACAAACACTACTCGCCTGGAGTCATCAACATCTGCCACGATGAAGGCTCGGCTGTAGAGGCGCGTGAGAAGCCCACCACCCACCTGGTCTGGTTTGGCATATCCCATCTGGAACGGAAGAACTCTGTCAAGCCCATGCAGCCAAAATATTGAGCAACGTATTCATTTGCACTTATTTTTCTAAGTAGATTTGCCAGAGAGCTCATTCAACATATGAACATTCAGAGCTGCAACTGTCTTGCCCCATGGTTGCAAGAATCATAGAATCATAAAACAGTTTGGGTTGGAAGAGACCTTAAAGATCCTAAAGACCTAGATCCTCTAGGTGTCCCGCCACAGGCAAGGACACCTTTGATTAGATCATGTTGCTCAAAGCTCCAAAGAAATTTCACCTAATCTTTGATGATGACAACCATTTGGCAAGGCAGAGCCTCTAAACCAGAAGTCATGCAAAAGATAGTCAGAGATGATGAAAATCAGTACTTTGCCAAGCCTGTGTTCAGTTCCCCCAACTTACTAGAGGAATTTCTGCCACAGGTCCTGTGCAGTCAGCTCGACCTACGCCCAGTAAGTAGTTTTCTGTTACTTTTCTAGAACCTATAATAAGAACAAATAGTAGATTACTGGACACATGAGCAAGGAGAATTGAGGGCAGAAGAGGCAACCCAGCCTTTTCAAAGAGATTGCATGCCTGAACCCTTCCTGACATCCCCAGAGGACTCAGCAGGCCTGTGGACAATGGGATCCAGCTGATACTGTCTGCTTGGGTTTCCAATGGGCTATCAATGTGGTCAAAGTGTGCTGAGGCTGTTAAGGCATTTGGCCTGGTAAAGGGTAGAGCAGGCATGAAGAACTGCAGAGGGAGCTCACAAGACAGGGTCACTGGACTGTGTAAAAATGTGCCGGGATTCACAGCGAGGGTGAAGCAAGCCTAGCTTCACAGATCAAGCTCTCCAGGCCCATCACTACCATGCAGGAAACAGATCCAAGGGTGTAACAAAATTTCAGCTCATCAGCAGTGAGAAAAAGGGGATGGAATGTCAGGAGCTACTGGGAAAGAACTAGAGAAGAAAGATGGGCACATCCATATGTCGCCCTGGTGCCTCCAACATGTCCCATGTCGAGCGCTGGTGCCTTGGTCTCAAAAAAAATCACAGCAGAGCCAGCAGAATCTCAAAGAAGGGAAAAAGCAGCTCTGGGAAATGATCCCCAGGGAAGTGGTGAGGAAAAGGACTCCCAAAGGAGATCATGTCGCATCCCAGCCATCATGAAGGTCCTTCTACAGGATGGATGATGTACCTGGACAAATTCATGGAAGAAAAGCCATTGAGGGCTATTCAATAAATAAATAAATAAATAAATAATCGGTGTCTCAGGAAATCCCAGAGGCACAAATCACTGGAGGCTGAGATAACACTGTAGGAAAATATTTCTATGTGCTTGGTCTGTCCTCGTGGTCTTCCCCCACCAGTGCTGCTCAAGGCAGGGCATTGGGATGAGGGTAAGTTTGGTCTTTCTGCTCTGGCCTTTCCTGGGCTGTCATTTAAAACAGAAAAGTGAAACACTCACCCTGGCCACAGATTGACTACAGGGCATGTATCCTGTTTAAAACAGCATGAGTCAAGAGGGCCACCTATTAAAATTACTGTTCTTCTACCTCCTCCTCCAACAGCTACGACAGAGAGGAATTGCAAAACTCTTACACCTTTCAACAGAAAATATGAAGAAAGTGTGAACTATATCCAATTCTAGATCAAAAGCTAGAAATTGGACCATCACATTGCTGACATTGGTTGATGTCCCACTCAGAGCAGGGGAGACCCCCGGCTCTGGGGAAGGACTCCTGTCACATGCAAACACCTCAAAATATTTTCTTTCCCCATGAGATTTTACCTCTCCAGAGGACAAACATGGGATACGTTAGAAGTGAATGGAGAGTTAACGTTGGGCAGCTCCTGACATCCACTTCCCCGTGCCTGATGATGTGGTTGGAGACGTAAATGAGCTGTGATGGGATTGCAACAGCTGCGAAGCCCCTTGGTGCCGTGCTGACAGTGAGGGGCTCTCAGCACCCCTCCACAGGCAGAGAGAGGGCAGGGAGGGTGTCTGGATCCCTGTGGCCAGACTCACCCACTGGCCCCAAGGCTGTGCATCTGTGCCCCAAGAGATGCTCACATTGGGTTTGACCACCATGCTCCCGACGCCAAGGCCAGCAGCAGCACCGCGCTGTACCAGTGTGAGAGGACCACACACAGAGAAGATTATGAAGGTTCAGCAGTGGCCCAGTGACCCTCTGCCTGTATCCCCTTAATTGAAATTTAAATTAATTTAAATTATTCCTTCAATTTAAATTATTGCACTGGACACACACTCGAGGAGGGTGTGATGGCAGGACTGAAATAACTCAACTTGCCGTTGCTGTCTTTGCTGAGAAAGTGGAGAATGAGGAGCACCGCGGTCACCACTATCATTAGCACCAGGCAAACGATGAGGATCACCTCCAGGCGGGAGAAGGAGCACTTGGACTTCTTCCCACACATGGTGAGGGCACTGTGGAAGCAGAAAGGAGTGTGTGGGGAAAGCAGATAGGACAGCCCTGATGTCAGGCGCATCCCACCAGGAATAGTACCTTGCACCCTCAAAGACCTGTGGATGGTTTGTGTTCCCCATCCCAGTGTCAGAGTGAGCAGCAGCAGTGACAAGGCTGGGAAGTGGAGATTTATTTTTCCATTTGCTTAAGACAGCAAAAATATATCTCCTGTAAGCAGCGATCACTCCCCGTCACAAGGTCCTACAGGATGGGGTGAGTGGCCCAATTATGATCCTGCGTTCCCCGGGACAATTTGCTTGCTCTTTTGAAGAAATTTTTAAAATAAAGCCCACAGTCTTCCACTAGAACCTACATTCCCTGAGCAGCAAAGGGAGAAGTCGTGGCCAGAAGCCTCTCAGCTTTCCTGCTGCTCTCACGCTCAGAGCACACCAGGAACAAACTGTCACCATAACAGATGTCAATTCAGGAAACTCAGCAAGAGAAAAGCACACCCCGTTGCACGTCCAAGTGCAGTTCTCTCCTGGCTAGATAAAGTAGTAGTTGAGACAGCTTTCCAAGACAAGACTCCAGCTTTCTTGATCATATGCAGAGCTATTTAGGTTTACTTTTTGTATATTATTCTTCCTCCTTGGACAGAGATTTATTTTGAATTAACGATTAACCAAAAAAAAAATAAAATTCAAAATACAGCTATGGGAAAACATGTTATTTCCTCCTCTGATAAAAGCTCTGGTGACCTCTGATTTGTCCTGCACTGGCACCTGAAATTCGTGTCAAGGGCTCCAGTCCTGCCTAGTGGGGAGTAGCAAGATATGCCTTTTGCCCTTCCTGTAAGCGTCTGTGCAAGGTAGAAATAAGCCTTTTAAGAAACTTAGGATGTTTCCATTTGTCCTTAGATGTGTTAGTAGACAAAACTTACTGCAGATTCCATTTCTCTGCCTGTGACCAAACCCCCTGCAGATGGGGAAGGATGGACACGCCATTGGAATGGGAAGAGTGAGGCAGAACCTCTACTTTTCCTGGAGGTAACATTTGCCGTATGGTGGGTTTGGCATGGGGCTTGGTAAAGCCCATGCCTGCAGGCTATTCCCTGGAGGTGATATGCCCTGGAAACAATGAACCTGCAGAAAATAACTGCTGAAAGGAGTGTTTATGGTCTTGGAAATGTTACAATAAGAACCAGCATCACCGGAGAGGCAAGTAATCATCCAGACTTGCTATAGGTGACCTTTCTTAGAGGCTTCTTTTGCCAAGGTAAGCTACAGCAGCCACGATCACTGCTGAATTTCACCTAGCAAGTTTTCTAGTGGCAACAAGTCTAATATTATGGGTTTCCTTACTCTCCTTTTTGTTCTCCAGGCACAGCACTGACAGCCGGCCGCGTGGCACCGCAAGCTGCCCAGATAATTGATGTCACAGCGCCAGCCTTAAACACATCTGCCCGATAAGCAATTACAGTTTTCTTCTTTCAGCTGATTAAACTGCCAGAGTAATACTATAAGAAGCAAACATTAGTCCTATGAAATCCCAGTGAAACCTCATGCAAACTTACCTGGGATTCCTTGCGTGTCCCGGTGTCTACAGGAACGTGTCTCAGCTTGAGATCTGAAAAGTTCAGCTTAAAAATTATTGCTGTTATAGCCCTATGAGTCAAGCACTGCACAAGATAAGAAGAAACCAATCAATAATTGTTACCACACAATGACCCCTCTAAAATAACCTTGCTGGATTGCACTGATCAGCTCCGGTGCACAAGGAATTTGGGAACAGGGCTTTTTGCCTCCTCTTTGCTTCACACGGCTTGAGCAGCCCATGGGATGGCTGCTGGTTCCCACCTGGGAGTGACTCCTATTCCTCATGAAAGATCAGTCCCCACCGTTTCCAAAATCTACTAGAAGATTGTATTTTAAGTGTAAATCCTGAATAGAGGATTGTATTTTAAGTGTAAAATACATTTCATTCATGTGTTTTTATTTGTTAAAAACTTTATTTACTAAAAAACAGCTTTTTCCATCAGTTTTCCTTTTGAATCCCAGATACCTTGCAAAGCGCATAAATTCAGCAAGTGCTGAAGCATGCTTTATCTGAAGGATTTTGACAGTTTTGTCTTCCCAAACTTAACAGGACCCATCACATCCCTCAGAGAGCAACTTCTTGCCCTTGCTGGCAGGGGGATGAAAGACCCCCCTTACCAGGTATACCCGGGCTGGTAAAAGACCCCATGCTTTTCAGTGGGAATTTAAGGCCAGGACTACCTCTGCCATTCCCCCCACTCTCAGCTTCCAACAAGAAAACAGCTCAGGACTTTCCATTTTTCTCTTTCATCACCATTTCTTTCATGCACCCTAAGCCAAGGGTTAAATATTCCAGCCAGCATCAGGTACGTGCAGTCTGAGTCATCACTCCAAGGTCACGTTCGGTATCACCGCGTAACTCCATGATTTTTGGACCGGCCGGTGGGGAGAAGCAAGATTGCCTGATACATTATCTCCTCGCTGGCAATATCAAAGGAACGCTCTTGCCCCTGATGTCAGCGGAGAAACAACCTGCGTGGCCATGTGGGCTAACAGGTGCTGCTGGGTGCAAGGTTGCCCCAAATTGTGCACTGGCTTCAGAGGTAACCACAGAGCCTCGTTTGACAAAACCATGAGCAGTCAATCACTCTGCTGACAGGGGAAAGTTCCCAGGACAGAGAAGAGGCAGAAGAAGGTTGTGCATTGGCAGGAAGAGCCTCTTCCTGAAGGTGGTATATTTGTTAGATCATCATGAAAAGAAAAAATTGAGTTTTAAGGAGCTGGTATAGTGACGGTGTGTCCTGACCAGTCTCTCCCCATGAAGTGCAAAGAACTGAGGAAGAGACCTCACTGAGGCCCTGTGACTCCAGAAAGGACAACCCAGCTGTTCCTGAGGTTGGAGGAGGAAAAGGAAGTTTGATAGCAGCTCAAAATGCATTTGGGGGAAATATCTTAAATGTTTTCCTTTTGAAAAGACTGCTCAATGAGGTTATGGGAACCCACAGCTCCAGATCTCCCCTACATAGCACAACTATGTGCACTCACCCTGGCTCAGGACCGAAAAAGCAGCAAGATTTTTAGTAGAGAGAAAGGACTTTCTGGACTGCAAAGACCTCAGCTGAAGTGCTAAGGTCTTGGTAAATCCCTCTGAGCTCCTTCCTGCCTGTGGAAATGCAATCCAGTGCCTCCAGAGAAGGTGGATTACCAAGAGGGTGGTCAGAAACCCGTTTATTGAGCACACAGAGGTCATCACACAACAGTGAAACAGGTACCCCAGAGCCCCTCAGTGCCACTGTCAATCTAGCAAGAAACAAAGACAAATTGGTTCAAAAGAGAAGTTCTAGAAATGCTTCCAGCATTTCTCAGAAGAAACTCTCCCCACTTGTTTCTGCACGTCACGTCCACCACCAGACAGGTCACCAGCACAACCACCATGAGGAAGGACCATGGTCCCACTGGAGGCACAATGCTTACCCCAAAGCAGCCGTGCTGGAATGTCTGTCCCAGAAAACATCTCCCCCGTGCAGAGCTGTCCTCTCAGGGGCAGGATGCTAATGAACCTGCTCATTAACCACTGATGTTAGAGATCAGTAACTCTGCAGATCCAGGTTGGAAGGAAACCAGAGCCTGGGAAGCAGCAGTGGTTATGTTTGGAGGGGCCAGGACATCCCTGAAAATTATGCTCCGTTTTGGGAGAGGGAGAAAACGTGGGATTTGAAAGAGGGCACACGTGTCAAATGCATGCAGGCCCAGGAAAATGATTTCCTTTGTGAGGTCCTTGTTCAGCAATCCTGGACAGCCTCACCCAGACATCACTCTGGGCTGGTATCGCGCCGTAACATCTGAAGTCACCTTCTCATGAGACGAAAGGTTTCCCACAGGTCCTCTTCTTTCCCAAGACCAAGAGTCCTCCAACTTATTCCCCCTCCTTCTCATTTTGTGCTAAATGAGACTAAAGAAAGTCACATTTTATTTATTATACTTATCCTACTGAAAAATGGCTTCTATCCCTTATTGCCATCACACGATACCAATTTTAACCCTTCCCAGACACATTCAGTAGCTGCAAATAGCACAGGATTTTCGTTCTCCACAAAGCACAAAGGCTGCGGAGCGCTTTGGGACAAGCCAGCAAAGCCCTTGCAGACCTATTTGGTTTGACACCACCACCCAACCCACTCATGGAAACACCCAGCTGGCCTTGACTTCTCCTGACAAATGCTGTTGATTTCTCATATGAGACCAGGTGCCAGGTTTTACTTACTTTGGGAAGCAAAAGAAGGACAAAAGTGACGCCAAAGGGACAGAAAGCCAGAAGAGGAGGCCCATAAAGAGCCACGCAACAACAACCTGCTGCAGTCCCAGCAACTGGCATCCCTCAAGGGCCTCAAGCACCGGTCCTTGCACATGTTCTAAATAGCTGGTTGGGAGGGTGAAGCTGTTGTCCCGTAGAGACACCAACAGCTCTGCAGCACGTGGCACGTGTGTACTTACAGCTTATTGGGGGACAGCACAACACCTTGGGGAAACACCACGGGCCCGTGGCGTAGCTGAAATCTGCTCCAGGTAGCAGGATCAGATCTACCTCTGGCGGTAAATGGTGACTTTCCTGTTGGACAACGTAGCTGGGAGCACACACGGAAGGGCAGGTTGAACCAGGAGAAGGGGTTTTTTTGCAAAGGTAGTAAAACTGGATCAATTACAATTTCTGAACTCAAAAGTCATGTGCAGCTCACTGAGTGATAGCTGAATGAAGGGATATCTACCAAACATTATCGAACTGGTGTCCTGGGATGTGCTATGAGCGAGGGACCTCCTGCCCTTCTGGACAACCAAATCCTGGCCATTTTTTCTTACCATCTAGAACTCAATTGGTGTTCAGACATGGCAACACCCAAAAATTCTCCAGATCACGTGCCTTAACTCTACCCATGGATTAAATGCAAATGTGCTGAAGCTTCACCACAAATGAAGAACATTTTGCCATCAGTCATCTGAAGCAGCAGTAAAAAGGCCAAAATGCATGTTCCTGGTCCCATACGTAACATTGCTGCTTTCAAAACTGAAGCACCCCCATAGAGCCCCCCTGGCCTGGCTGGGGTTTCCCACGAGCTAAAATGCAGGATGACATTATGAAGAGGCCGTGTGACAAGGCAGGGGCAGGTCGTGATGAACAGGGGGTAGAAACAAAGAGATGTGGGAAACAGCCCCATTTTCATTTCCCTGAACAGCAGCACAAACCGAACGACAAGAAGGGCCCTGCAGCAAGTATTAAAATCTCTGCCAAAAAGGTAATTGCGGACTTAACAAAAACCCAAACAAACAAACTAACAAAAAGTGATCTGTCTGTCAGGTGAAATGGGAAGGTATGTTCCAATTGCTCTGTCAAAATGCAAGCAATGTGTGGAAGTACCCTGAGGGGCTGAAAAATAACAAACCAGAGCGTCTCTTCCATGGGAAGGTATGGAGCTGCATCTTCTAGCCAAGGAGGAGGCACCAACGCAGAGGAACACACAACGTCCTGAGCTCCTGTAGGGAGCCAGGAGAGCTGACCCAAACTCACCAAAGGGGTATTCCAGACCATATGAAGTCTGCTTAGCAAGAAAAGCTAAGAGAAAGGAGGAGGGGGTGGGAAGGGTGGGCGTTCATTATTACGATGCTTGTCTTCTGGAGCAACCCCTCTGCATACGGAAGCCCTGCTTCCCAAGAGCTGGATGTTGCCTGCTGGTGGGAAGTAGAGAATAAATTTTTTGTTTTCCTTTGCTTCTGCACAGCCTTTGCTTTCGTTTTCTTTAAACTGCCTTTATCTTGATGGACAAGTGGTTTTTTTTTTTCCATCTTACCTTCTCCCCTCCCTGTCCTGCTGAGGAGGGGAGCGAGAGAGCAGCTTGGTGGGTTCTCGGTGTCCAACCAAGGTCAGCCTGGGGCTCATGAGCACAGCGGGTTTGCATGAAGCCTGTGTTAGCTGTGGCAGTTATTGTGGTGAGCTCTGGTGTGGGTCAGGGTCAAGCTCTGGTGTTGGCTGCGTTGCTTATCTCTGTATTTTGCTGAGCTTGGGAACAAGCTGGTACAAACAAGGGCTTTGCCCTGGCATCGGTGGGTTTGTTGTCTCCAGAGCTATCTTGTGGAGAGGGTAAAGGAGCACATCTCCCTCTTCCTGCCGGGGACTGATGTAGATCGTTTTATTGTGCAGGTTCCCGAGGTCCTTGTTCACTCTTGTGTGAGCTGTTCAATGCTGCTAATTAACTCTGTGAGCATATTATGGGGTTTGTTGAATCCGGTGTCATCCCGGTGTAAGAAAAGACAACTTTTGGGTGAAGTGGTGCGGAAAGGTGCCCTGAGGTGGCCGGTCCCTGGGTGTGTGGAAGGATTTGGGCAGGTTGCTGGGGCGCTTATCACCTCCCATAACCTGGGACTTTACACCTGAACAGGCAAGCAACCCTGGCAAACCAATGCTCCATCTGATAGAAGGGTGCCCCACCTACGCCAGTGAAAACCAGCAGCTTTGAGCCGTGGTTCAGTACTCTCAGAGGACTGTGGTTGAGACAGGAACCCAAACACCAACCACGCGGCAGGTGCACTGGTGGAGTCCACAGTCCTAAGGGATACCTGTCAGACAAGGAGTGTAGTCAGGACACGGAATTTTAGGAAAGCAAACCTCCAGCTCTTCAAGGAGTTAGTCAACAGGACCCCCTGGGAAGTGGCCCTCAGGGACCAGGGGGCAGAGCAGAGCTGGCAGACCTTTAAGGACACTCTCCACAGAGCTCAAGAGCTCTCGGTCCCCAGGTGTAAGAAATGAAGCGAGAAAGGCAGGAGACCAGCATGGTTGAGTCAGGACCTTCTTGTCAAAGTAAAAAGCAAGAAGGAGCTGCACAGGCAGTTGAGGCAGGATGGGGTGTCCTGGGAAGAGCACAGGGACACTGCCTGGTTATGCAGGGGTGAGGCCAGGAAGGCCAAGGCATGGCTTGAGCTGAACCAGGCAAGGGATGCTGAGAACAGGAGGGACTTCTACAGGTACGTCAGCCAGAAAAAGATGGTTAAATAAAGTGAAAAAGAAATGAAAAAAAGAAGAAATAACATAAATGAAAATCAGTGGTTACAATAATGCTATGCTCTGATTGGCATGTGCTGCAGCTGCGGGCAACCAGCAGGGAAGCCCGAGCAGAAGCCATTATTAGTTGAATTAGGGAGCGAGTTGACCAAAAGTCACCCAGAGCATTATAACTAGGTCCAAAGGAGAGACCCTTCAACTCTGGGGCTGCTTTGCAAAGCCCAGGCTGGGCATAAGAAGGGCTTGGATGAGTTGCTTTGACCCTTCCAGAGGCTGAAGCTATGGAAAAGCTCTCGCAGCAAGTTGTCCCCATCATGTTAAAGGGGATGGCACCACATCCAAAGCCGCTGGACCCCATGGCATTACCTGGAGGATCACTGTGTCATCACAGAGGGGTAATTAAGGGAATCATCCTTGTTTTGACAGAGTCTTTCGAGAGCAGAATTGGCTAAGGGATTGGTTAAGACAACTCCCTGAAGGGAGGGGGTAGCCAGAGGAATTCACTCTGTTCTCCCAAGGAACAAGTGATGGAACAAGAGGAAAAAGCCTCAAATTGCACCAGGGGAGGTTCAGATTAGATATTAGGAAAATTTTTTGTACTGAAAGGGTTATTAAACATTGGAATGGGCTTCCCAGAGAAAGGGTTGAGGCACCATCCCTGGAGGTATGTAAAAGATGGGTGGACATAGTGCTTAGAGACAAGGTTTAGTGATGTGGTTTTTTGTTTTTGTCAGAGTTAGGTTGATGGTTAGACTACAAGATCTTAAAGGTCCCTTCCAACCCAGACAATTCTATGATTCTATGATTTCTAAGTCTGGCACTTTCAGTGGAGTGTTGGAGAATCAGAAGAAATCCTACAGCAGCCAGTTTTGACTTCAGCCCATCGTCTCCTGGTGGAAGCACAGTCCCCCAAGCTAATTCATTCCCCCTTTCCACCCTTCACCAACAGGCAACAAGATCACAAGGTGGCTAGATGCATTTGGAAGTATTTGTCAGAAAACAAACACTCTGGTGACAACACCATCTTCATTTCCACGCAAAACAGCATTCTTTGGAGTTGCTCCTGGGCCCTGGATGGATGTTTTGCTCAAACACACTCAGCATCAGCCCCACCGGCACAGCACTTACCTGGAATGCAGGAGAGCTCACGGAAAGCATCACTCTGAGGAAGAGCAAGGCAGCACATGGAAGGCAGGAGAGCTCTGGCACAAGATTGGGAAATCCTTCTTACCTTTTTGGGCCTGGCGGCTGTAAAAAAAGCAACACAGAATTAGGAAGATCCTGCTCCCACTGGCTTTTTCTGGGCAAAACTTGGGAGAAACCACCAAGGGATGAGATACTGCTGCCAAAATCCATCTGCAATCAAGTTGGGGAATCCTCACCTGCTCCACAACCTTGATGGAGATGTTCTTGTTTATTTAAAGAAGGCTGCAGAATGGATGTGCAGAGGGTGTCGTGCCCAAATCCTGGTGCTCACAGGCATTGCTGGCCAAGCCAACAGCGCACACAGAGAACCAGCATCCAAAATGACATCAAGAGGATGCATGAGGGCTGCAAAATCGATGTTAATTTTCTACAAGGGTGATCCATCTTCCCTGCTAGGTTGCAGAGATGCTTGGGAACACCACATTGCACGACGCAGAGGGTTAATCTCTTTTTGGTCACGTGGCTGTAGAAGGAGTCCTTATCAAGTGGTCAAAAGAAGCTATAAATCCTTTCGGCAAATGTTTGCTGCCAGTATCTGCTGGATTGGATGGGAAGGGTTGCCAGAAAAGGAACTCAGGGTGGCTTGTCTTCAGGGAACCCTCACCGGTGTTGAAGCCCAGCACCAGAAGGAAAAGCCAATGGGCAACGCACTGAGCTGCTCCCTGAATAAAAGCTGGGGGCGGGTGGGGGAGTAGATGGGAGTTAATTGCTCTTTTCAGAGTACAGAAAGCAAAGGGATTGTGTTCCTGCTTGACTTTTGTGCTCCTCAAAAACCTCCCATCCCTGTATTTTAAAGCCTTAAAAACTTTTCCAACCTCGAAGGCCTAAATCGAGATGGATCTCAGTAACATCAAAGTCCACCCTCCCAAGATCTTGGTTTCCATCAGTCCATGACTCAGGCAATTGTCAGGTCCTTCTCCACCTTACGCTGTCCTTTTCCAGCACCTTCTGGTGGAGACACCTCTTTGAAATTTCAGCCTCCTGGAATCTGCACTGGACGTGTTAAGTTTTACCCCACCACAAACAAGCCCAATGTCTGTCCTCCTACAGACATCCTCAAACTAAACAGCTCAAAGTTCAATTAAAGAGAAGATGGTTTTACTGGAACAATGTGGGAAGAGCCCTTCGCTCCATTTGCTTCAATCAAGGCAGCACAACACGAGATTTCAGCTTTTTTACCGACTTCTTGCTCCACACTGGCACAAGTTTGCTGTGCTCACCTCTCCCGAGCATCAGTGATGAAGGTCCACCTGCGCCCAAGCAGCACCAGCTTCACTACTTGAGGCAGATGCAGACAAAGCACCAGTGCCCCAGGGCAAAGGGACAACGTAGGCGGTGGTTCAGTCTCTAACTGGGAACAGGATCGCCTCTGGAAGTCACCCAAGGATCTCACCACAGAAAGTTCAAAAGGCGGGAGGGGTGCTCGGTCTCCAGGAGACCCCCATCACCCCTCGGCTACACTTCTCCAGAAAGTGAAGGCTGAAGAATCACTGTAGACGCACCATCCCCGACTGGTGTCGTGGTTTGGGGGGAAACGCAGCTGAAGTGCTGGAGGGGGGGAAATTTGGGATGCCCAATGGTTAGCGCGACGCTGAACACCCCACGCACCCGTCTCCGCAGCGTCAGCACCAGCACAAACCACCGGCCGACTCAAAGAGCTGGTGCTGCTGCCATCTCAAAAAGGTGGTGATACTGAGAGGGAAGGGGAGGAAAAGGCAGCACACGTGCCACAGCCCAGAGTCAGCACTGACGCACAACGATTTAGTCCCCTATCTACTCCCTCCGTCCCCTCCTCCGGAGAGCAGCCCTCGGAGCAGCCCCACAGCCCTGCTCTGCCCAGGCTGCTCCCTCAGGCCAGCGCGCCTTCCCAAAGCACAAACGAAACCACGTTTAGCCAGAGCCATGCAGTAATTCAGACACTACAATGCAGAATTCAGCAGATTCCATTTAATGTCATGTGCATAAATCCATACATTTACTTATGTCAATGGTTTCGATGTGCGTGATGCCAGGTCTTGAAAAATCTACTTGATTCATTTACATCTGGGAGCACTGATTCTCTCAAGCAATAATCCCGGGGTGGCTTTGCTTTTTTTTTTTTTTTTTTTTTTAAATATAATTCAATCACATAGCTGCAAAGACAATATTGCGAATTGAAGGTAAAGCATTCCGAGCTCTTCCCTAAAATTCACAGGCAGCTCTGCAAATCCTGTTGCCAAGGGTTTTGCCAAGAAGCATGGGGCGGGAAGAAACCCCCTCCCCTCCAGGGAGAGAAGGAACTGGTAAGAAACGGGTCTCATTTCACCTCCCAAACCACAGCGAGACCAAGCAGCAGAAGTAAAACCCCAGAAATTCCTCAAGGAGGTTTTTGGCCACGGCTAAGGAAGACCAGGGCAGAGGAGCAGAGACAAACCAGCCCCCCGCCACCCCCCCAAAAAAAAAAGAAAAGAAGAAAGAAATTACAGTTTCACTGCCATGTACTCACAGAAATGTCAGGTTTGGTTTGGGGGTTTTTTTTGTTGAGTTTTTTGTTTTGTTTTGTTTTGTTTGTTTGTTTGTTTGTTTTTTGGTTGTGGTTATTTTTTTTCCATTTAAGTGACCAGACTGATAGATCCCGGGTTCAGGGATGTTCACCCTGCCATGAGCTCCATCCCAGCAGTTTTGGGGTAGATTTTTCAAGCCCTGGTGATGACTCCCAGGAAGGCTTCTCCCATCCGCTCCCGGCTCCCACACGATCAGAATCTATTGCATAGCATTTATTTCAGATAAGGCACTGTTTTGCCCAACGTGAACAGCAATTCACAATCAGTGCAGTTTCCATACAGTCCAAATTTGATGGCCTACAGTGCAATAACACATAAAATTAAAGGCAAGGTTTAGGAAGAATAAACCCAGCTTTAAATTTAAACTTAATATTAAAAAGATAAAGGAAACTACATTTTTCAAAAGCCTTTTTATTTTCCTTCACCATTGTTGTTTTACAATACAAATATCACCTTGTGAATACACAAAAACCCTACAGAAGATAACTCTGCTTCACGTAAAATACAGAATGGATATATATATATATTTATATATATATTTTCTCTTCTTCATTCTTTAAAAAAACTATTTTGTTCTGCACATTGGCAAGTTTAGGACAGAATCCTTCCCCAAACATACAGTATGTATGGTAGGAGTGAAACTTGTAATTACATGCAGTTTCTGCACAAATATTTTAAAGAAATAGATTATCTTTGTTGTTTTTCAACAACATTTCAATACAGGATGGAGAAACCATTCGTAGTTCACTCAGTGATCATTTGTAGAATTCTTAAAAAACAGGAATTCATGGCTGTTTTTCTTTTTAAAATACAGCTACCAAGTAGACAATAAAGTGATACCTTTTAGTGTGCCCTGCCCACAATGTGTGAGCACGATCGGCCCCCTTTTATTTGGTTTTGCTTTTTTTTTTCCCCTACACATGGCAATTTCAACATTATAAGCAAATTTCCAGTTTAATTTAGCTATAAATGCAAAAATTAGTAATTATACAGTATATATAATTCTGCTTTCATGGAATACTTTATTTTAAATAAAAACATGTAAGACTGCCTACTGACCATACAATCAAGACAAGAAAGGCACTAGAAACATAGACAAATCTCTCTCTCCCAAGAAGCATTTTCTTTAAATTTTAACTCTCTATTCTCTGACATGTAAAAATCTTTTTAAATTTAATTTTCATACACATTTTGAAAAATAAAGTTAGGAAATACTTAGAAAATCACTTTACAACTTTTTTTTTTTTTACTTTTTTTTCTCTATTTTTTTTTTTTTTTGCACTTTTTGACACAGTCACTGCAGATTCTACAAAAGCAAGATTACCAAACCTTCCTGTGTCTATCATCTTATTCATAGCGCGGTGCAACAGGTAGAAAGATTTCTCAATTTTACCCAAGGCAGGTATATAGAAACCTTCATATAGTCATTTGCTAGAAAATGGCTTACAGCCCAATCTTTGGGGCAAGAGATATGAAAAGTATGTTTTCCCAAGAAAATAATATGCTTTATTCCCAGACGTGACTGGAAAGACCAGAACTTATGATATAAAAGCTTTCATTTATGCTGTCGCATCATATATAAAGGAACATGGTGATGTTTAAATGTAAATCCCAAATCTATTAACAAGAAATGTATAACAGTGCATGATAAGTTAAATTTTCTTTATTGTTGTCCAACGCAGATCCTTTGGAGAGAAAAAAAGATCACAGTGCTTACCAGGTAACTGAATAGGTTAAGTCAAGGGAACTGTTAAAAGAAAGGTTTAGGGAGCGGCGATATATTTATTTTTTTTATGGCATCTTCTCGTAGGGAGTTCTTAGCACTTGGGAGAGGTCCTTTCCCCCCGGTTCTGTCCGTTGACACGCTGTTACGTGTCATTCACCAGGCGGCTGTATTTCACCTGCCGGCCCCGGTGCAGCACCGGCCAGGGGAAGGGCCAGTGGTAGGAGCGAGGTACAATCCCTTGGACATTCTTTTCAAAGTACTGGAAGGGCTTGTACCACCAGACCCTTGCAAGGAGGTTAGTTTGGGAAGCTTCTTTTAGCGCCTGCACAAAGATAATCAGAAAAAAAGAGAATTACCAAAGAGCACATCTCGCTTGACTTCATTGCACGTCGCTTGCTACCGTTCAGGAGTGGCGTCTGACTTAGAGCTGTTTCCAAAAATCTCTCAGTATCCAGAACCACCTCCCAAACACATTGCATGGACAGAGATGAAGAGGAGCCAAACTGCTCTTCCATAGCCTCCCTGCACACACCAAACGCTGCTCCCAAAGGAGGCTCACCCTCATTTCCAAGACCCCAGTGTCCCACAAGAAAAGAATGAATGGCCCGAAAGATCAGTCTCTTCTCTCCTTTGGGAATAAAAACCAATCAATCAACCCAAAGCACGGCTGTTTCCATACGTGTCTCTGAAATGATGAGTAGCTCAAGAATGGCCCAGCTGTGTGCCTGCAGAGCAATGAACAAGGCTTCTCTCAACCCGTCCAGAGGAGGCAATGAACCTGCCCTGCCTTCTCCATGCTCTCAAACCCATCCTTTTGCTTCTCCTAGCCATGGGCAAGCCACAGCTGGGACACAAGGACCGGGCAGGCACTGAGGGGGTTCTCTAACTCCCCTGCTGCACGTTTTCAGTGCCGGAGCAGGGAAGCGTTGTATCAGCCCACCAGAAAGCGCAAGCACTGGCCTTGTATGACAGGCTTTCTTTCCATGTCATAAACTCACACGTGAAATAAATCCACTTTGGCCCTAGTGGGCTTTTGCTTTTAATGGCCATAGCCCTCTGCACGTGGAGCAGCACCAGGAATGAGAAACTAGCACACAGATGCGTGTTCAGGTAAGGATCCAGGGGTGGGCATTTCCCACCATCTCAGCAGCTTCGGCTGAGCCATCTTCTGAGTCACATCATGCAGCAAAACAGGGCCGTTTCCATACAGTAAGGCATGAAGCCCTCACTGGGACTCAAGGGCTTCAGTAGCTTCCAGCTCGGAAGCACGGTCACTCAGCACCATTGTTTTGACAGAGCCTGGGAGCAAATTCAAAGGCTGGAGGTCAGTATGGTGCTGTATGACCAAGAGTTACAAAGTCTGGACATATCAAACACAGTGGTTCCCAGACGGACTGAACATCAAAGGGCATTCTTCGCGCCATTTGGTGGTAAAAATGTACCTCAGGGCTTAACTGTGGTGTATTGCTTCAAGTGGCGTGAAACCCAGTGGAATAACATGGCATGGTAGCCAGAAGACCCCGATATGATATCAAAATCTGTACCTTCACAATATTAACTAACGTCCTATCATCATACTAGGTCTTTCTTAAACATAATTAACTGGAGTCCTATGCAATAGAGAAGCAAAATATCTTTCTTGACATTGCACAGAAAATATTTGGACACCGATTTGCTGTTACAGGCCTAAGAATAAGTGTCTCTTAACTCACTAGGTCTTTCCCATGGATAACAGACATGCACGTTCTCTCTGACATGAGCTCCCACTGATCTAGTTCACCAGCAGGAAAGTAGGAACAGCAAGGAGGACATAAAACCTCATTTAGACTTCTGCCTTCGATCTTTGCATCATTTGCCAGTGCTTTTCTGGTTGAGTATTACAAACCATGCTTTGCTCTCTCCCATTACGTGCTGTGTCTCCTCCTGAGCAGCTCCTTGTTTTCAATATTTCCCTCATCGCCCTATTTTTCACGCCTTCCCAGAGACGGGCCTTAGGACAGGAGCAGCCTGTTCTCTGCTGCGCTGTCCTCCAAAAGAAAAACATTTCCCTTGGCCAGGGAAACTTACTGCCACTCAGGAACACTTTGAAACACTGGCTAATTTTTAGTGAGGCCTCATACCAGTCTTCAAGAGCCCTGTCATCCAACTAAAGGGCATAAGCCACAGACTTCAAGGAAAACCCAGTTGCCTTCAACAAACAAAAAAAAACACCACCAAAAAACCAAGGCACACACCCCACCCCACCTCCCATCTCTATGGGTTGGTCTGTTATCACAACACCCACCAATTGGCCCAAATTCAGAAGCACTTCAAAAACTGAGGTTCCACAGCAGAAGCAGAGAGGCCAGCCTGCCTGTGGGTAGACCTACAGACATATTTGCGGTCAAGACACAAAATGAACCTAAGGGATGATGCCTCTTTCTTTCCTGCAAACACAAGGTCAGGAGGGAAGAGAGGGGCGCTTCACAAGACATGGGTAAGTCCACTCCTACTCCAGCAGAAAGGCTCAAAGCAAAGTGTGGATGTTCACCCATCACCACACTAAGGCAAACAGAGTAACAGAATCCCATGGGGTTGGAAGGAACCTCTGGAGATGATCCTCCTCTGGAGTCCAACCTCCTGCCAGAGCAGGTCCACCCACAGCAGGTTGCATAGGAACTTGTCCAGGCGGGTTTGGAATGTCTCCAGGGAAGGAGACCCCACCACCTCACAGGGCAGCCTCTGCCAGGGCTCTGCCACCCAAAAAGTTCCTCCTCATGTTTAGGTGGAACTTCCTGAAGTTTATGCCGATTTCCTCTTGTCCTGTCCCTGGGCACCACTGAAAAAAGACTGGCCCCGTCCTCCTGACACCCACCCTTTAAGTATTTGTAAGCATTGATCAGATCCCCCCTCAGTCTCCTCTTCTCCAGACTAAGACGACCCAAGTCCCTCAGCCTTTCATCATAAGAGAGATAAGAATCACGCAGATCCAAAGACTGTGAGAAACTCACTTGCTGGTTGGCCATTGTGTGATACCACCAGAAAAGTCTTGTAGTGATGTAGTAAGCCACCACCACGTCCACAGTGTAGTGGTCATGAGCAAGGAGAATGCAGAACATCCCAACCATGCTGAGTGCCCAGCAAATCCAGTGATACCACCAGAGTCGCCGTGGAGAATCTGGAAAGAAGGACAAGTAGTGATTATTTCAAAGTATAACGCTATCAACGTGCAAGACTATTGCAGTAATTAATAGAGGGCGTGGACCGCAATCCTGGGTGGGTAGCGTGATGCCTGCATTCAGATTAAGAGCAGGAATGCTGAGATGACAAAATAAGTATCATTCTCTTAAGGTGTAATTTAAAACTGTACTTGGGGGTAATCAGATTCTGGGAAAATAGAAAGGTTATGGAATCTTTCAGAAACAGGCCCAATACATAACGATATAATATATCCTCATCAGTAAAATGAACTCATTTGTATTTCAATATTGATTGTACAGAGATGGCAACCAATTCCACTTGTCTTTCACAAAAGATAAACGCACGCATCAAGGCCTGACTCCTGCAAAACGAGAAACCTCACACTTAGCATGGCACTCCTCTCTGTCTGAACTAGGTGAGTCTATTCATCAGGCAGGGTGCAGTGAAGGTTTCAATTATATTCTAAACAAAGCATTTTATTTATAAAAAAAAAAATTAATTCAGACATCAACATGGTAAAATGTTTTGTCTCCAAAGTTTTCTTTTTCAGTACACCCTACGTCTTTGAAGTTGTACTTTTTTTATTTAATTGAGAAAGTGTGCAATTTTACTTTAATTGTATTTACCAATCAGCAAAACAATAATTCTTCAATTAGCAAGGAACGATACAACAGGAAATTCTGCTTGAACAGTAACAAACTTACACTCTTTGATAAATAAGTATGTAAGAGTTAATATGACGGTGTGACCGCTGTACAGATAGTCGCCGCACATGTTGTGGGATCCTGTGATGGACAATCCTCCACCAGCAATCAACTTCATTATCCTTCGCAGATGAGATTCCCAGTCTCCAAACAGCTGGTGGAAAAATAAAACACAAAAGCACACTAAAATACCAGCACGAACCTTTCGAAGCTTAAAGCAATGGTGACAGCCAGCAACTTTGCCTTTCAGTTAGTCTTTTTGCTATCAATCGCTAAATCCACAGACTTTTCCAGAAGGCAGCAGCACACTTCTAGAGCAGAAAAATCCTGGAAATGAGATGTGAGTTTATTTCTTTATTGATGCTTTGCATCTATTATAGCTAGTGTTCATGTGAGCACAGGCTGTATGCACCTCCATCCATTTTTCTAAAATACATTTTATTTGAAGTATTAAATGTATGAAGAATCAAGGAAATAATTACAATTTCCCTATACATACAATATCCCAAAGGGCTACTGTTTTTTCTTATATTCACAATATAGTTTGAAAAGGCACAGAAAAAAGGTGATTTTATTTACACACGTATTTGTGTATGTATATATGTGTGTGTAAAAACCCTTTATATCAGGTCACTTCCAGTTGCAATAAAAAACATGCCATCTTTTCAGTGTAATACCAAAGCAAAAAAACTGGTCTAAAAGTTGTTAAGTTCCTGTCAGCAGCTAAACTTATGGTAAAACAGGGAGGTAAGCAGAAATTGTTTTCTATGTTATTTATAAGTAGTTATTGGTGCTACTGCATAAAGGTGTAATCTTTCTCCCAGGTCCTGTCGGTAGCCTTTGCTAATGTTTGTGGCTATGCCGGAAAATTATTTTTAGTGGGAATCTTCAAGCAGAGATAATAGGTTCAGAATTTTTTTTACTCATATTCTTGCACTGGGATATATAATGAGCATATAAATATATATATATGAACGTCACATAGGTACAGCGAGGTTCAGAATAATGACTCTTGGAAAACATATGACTTCTGTAATACGTTCTCAAAAATCTAGCTTCACCAATAAAAAGGAATTAAAAATATTTCCAGCGATAGCTAGAATTTTGTGATGTTCTCTAAACATCTGTTTTTCCTTCTGTTCAAGAGGCAAGGCACTCGAAAATAAATCACGCTTAATTTAATTCAATTCCTCTTGTTCCTAACAGCACGGGCCCTACAGATGACAATCCAACAGAAGACAGGATGAACTGCCCGAGCTGTATGTTCAGGAGTCGAAACCTAGATTCCATGCACAGAAGAGAGAATCTCACTCCAAACTCCGCAGCCTCTCAGCGCCCCACCTTGGAAAGTCATCCAAATTGTTTCTTTCCACTTCACATTTCAAGAGAAACATATCTGGTGTTTGTCAGAGCATGGTGCCAAACTTCTGTGCTGGCTTTAACTCACGCAATCAACGCGAGCAATGGGGATGTTCCTCCACACCTGATAGATTTTGCCTTGACCTACCTTCAACCCATGATGTTGGCTCAGACAGTATTTGTGAAAAAACTTCAATTTTCCTTAGGAAAGGCAAATCTACTTTAAAATTTAAAAGAGAGGTAGATGTAGTGCTGAGGGACATAGGTTAGTGGTGGTTTTGGTTGTGTTAGGTTGATGGTTGCACTCAATGATCTTCAAAGTCCCCTCCAACCTAGCCAATCCTATGATTCTAAGCAAACCAAGTCCTTTTGGTGAGGATTCCCCTCTCTCTCCTCTGAGGTGACCAAAGGGCAGCTGGCATTGTCCCAAGACTTTGCTTTTGCTGCTCCCAGCTCTAAATCAAGCCCAAGTATTAAACAGATCCACAAAGAAAATGTATGCTGTGGGGCAAGCACAACCAGGAGGTACGGAGCACCTCCAAGATCCAAGAGGAAGCAGGAACTGTCTACACTCAAAGGAGCAGGAGCAAGAGATCGATGTAATGTGACCACAAGCGTGCTGCATTCTTACATCATTCTATGAAGTTTTAAAAACCTTGCTAACCATTTAACTGCCGGAAGGAAACACAGACCCTCCTGGGCTGGCCATTATAGGCATCTTTTTCTTTCATTTTAAAGCTTAGTCTTGCTTTAAGAAGCGGACATTATTAATTTCTGACAGATTTAAACAGGGGTTTGCAGCAATTAAACAATTTCCTGCTAACAGTTCTTTACAAAACATTAAAATGCTCCCCAAAGCCCACTCCTCACAATCATATATAACTCAATAAGGTGTTAAGAGGCCATTCTTTTCCCACCGGTATATTTATAACTTTCAAGAAAGCCCGGCTAATCCTTAGGCTTATCAGGGCAGCCGAGGAGCCCAACACAGGCTTGTTGTTACTTGAGTAATGAGATGGACTTGCCAACGCTGTAAATTTCCAGAAGTGGCAGATTTACTCCCTTCAGCCCATAAATAACTGTGTTCTATCTCCCATAATTTCATAAGGGCTGACTGATCAAATAACAATGTTGACTCTTCGCCCACTTGCTTTTCTTTACAAAAGACCTTGGTCCGTCAAAAAACCACAGGTGGCTTGGCAAACGCTCTGCCTCGTCAAACAAACGGCACAGGACATTTGTTGGCTTTCTTTCCCCAAGGAAGCAAAGCACGGCAGCGTTGTTTGTACATACCAGCAATCCTCACTGAAACAGCGACAGCACGTGTCCCACATCAAACCAGGGTTTCACTACTTCTAAGTCAGTGATTTTACTACCTCTCATCTAGCTTATGGCTGTACCCACAAAACTCTGCACGCAGTAGACATTTCACTTTCTTTTTTCTTCCCACAGAATCACAGAATGATACAGGGCTGGAAGGAATCACTGGAGATCATCTAGTCCAACCCCCTCGACAAAGGAGGTCTACCTAGAGCTTCCTGGGTTGCACAGGAACTTGTCCAGGCGGGTTTGGAATGTCTCCAGAGAAGAAGACCCCACCACCACACTGGGCAGCCTCTGCCAGGGCTCTGCCACCCAAAAAGTGAAGAAGTTCCTCCTCATGTTTAGGTGGAACTTCTTATGTTCAAGTTTGTGCCCATTTCCTCTTGTCCTGTC
>JAOQGH010000002.1:567565-596888 GCA_025769975.1 Gallinago jamesoni | reverse complement strand
CAGGATGACCTCCCTCCACCTGCTGCTCACACTCTTCCTGATGCCCCCCAGGATGCCATTGGCCTTCTTGGCCACAAAGGGCACATTGCTGGCTCATGGGCATCCTGTTGTCCGCCAGGACTCCTCAGATAGGTGCAGGACCTTACACTTGCCATTGTTGAATTTCATTAGGTTTCTCTCTGCCCAACTCTCCAGCCTGTCCAGGTCTCTCTGGATGGTGGCACAGCCTTCTGGGGTGTCAGACACCCCTCCCACTTTTGTGCCATCAGCAAACTTGCTGAGGGTACATTCCATCCCTTCATCCAGGCCATTGATGAATATGTTGAAGAGGACTGGACCCAGTACTGACCCCTGGGGAACACCACTTGTTACCACCTCCAACTGGACTCTGTGCCACTAACTGCAACCCTCTGAGCTCTGTCTTTCAGCCAGTTTTCAATCCACCTCACTGTCTGTTCATCTGATGCACACTTCCTAACCTTACCTATGGGGATGCTGTGGGAGACAGTGCATTGCTGAAGTTAAGGTAGACAACATCCCCTGCCCTCCCCTCATTTATCCAACCAGTCATCCCCCTCTTTCTTGTGCTTAAGTCAAGCTGTAGCACAAACAACCCCAGGAGGGGCACGAAGATGAACTTCTATTGGGAAAGAGCTACTTGTGACTAAAGATGCACTTTGTTCCTACCCCAGAAGTCCAGTCCATATTAGATTGCATATTCCCACCACAAACAGCGTGTTGCAGTAAGGACCACGCTGACACCAATGCTTGTGTGATATGAGATGGATGCAACAACACCATCCCTGTCCCATCTCCACCCCAAGCAGGCCAACTACAAGGGTATTGCCTAAGCACCTCTGTCTCAATAGCTTTGTTTCAGCCACAGCTTTTGCAACCCCATTTTATTCCGTAGCACAACAAACAGGAGTCATTTCTAGGTTGGGGAGGAGACAACAAGTCCTCTCAATAACCCAAGTGCAAAAAATATACGCACAGACAAACAGCTGCAAAGGACACACGAGTTTCACCAGTCTCAGAAAAGCCTCTGTGGGCCATTTTCAAACACAAGTCACACTTGGGTTTGACACACTGCATTGTTTAGAAATGAGTCACGCGTGCCACCTGCGAGGGTTGCACACCTTTAACTGCTTTGGTAGAGATCGAAAAATGCTGACTGTGCAAATTCACTCAAAACGCTAGAGAAATTGCCTAGATTAGCGCTTTGAAAAGGCTGGCAATGCCCGCACTGCCCCACAGTAACCATCAACACCTTGCCTGAGAGAGAAGCTGCGGATCTGAAGAAGGACATCCCCATCATGCCAAACCGCTATTTTCAAATTAGTAACAATTTTTGAGAAAGTGTCGCTCACGGCTTTGGTAACAGCAGGACAAGGGGAAAACATAGAGATTAAAGTCCGGAAAGGCAGTCAGAAGATGTTTACCTTTGGAGAACACTTGAAATGCATGCCAGGTACCGGGAGCGTAGTCACATACATTGTAATACACCGATACAGGTATAGTGTGCCAACTATACAAAAAAATCTTCTGCTAATTATAGACCTAGAAGAAAAACAAAAAGGAAAAAAAAATAAAAGAGAGGAAAAGAAATAAGGAGGTCACTCAATGCAAAGAAAATATGTAAAGGTAAATAAACTACCAACCGTTCTCTTCTCCATGCTTTTGAAACTCATGACAGTATCAGCTTCCACTTGAAATACTTAATTATTTTACAAATATTCCCATGCTTTACAGGCCAGAAACACAAGTCAACTAACATTACCCATGAAGGTGATTACAGTAAATATAAGGATTAGAATACAAAAGCCTGCGCAGATTTAGTGCTGAAGATGTTAAAAGGAATTTCATGCCCCCCACTCCTCCCTTTGCTTTGAGCAGTCACTAATTTTCTATTCAAGTAGAGGATAAAGTTGCAATATTTTCATTATCAGATGAAAAGGAGTATGTTTATTTCAGCTGACACACGCACTTAGTAATTACAAAGGGCTGCTTGACAAAAAAAAACCGCTTGTATGACCGAAATGAGTAAAAACACATCTTTCCTGAATAGCATTAAAGAGGAAACCATTTACATCAGCAACGAAACCTCCAAAATCCAGATTTAGAGCTGCCTTGGCTTCAGGACAGAGTGTTTTCACAAGAAGCCACTTTAAGGCGAGCAGCCAGAGCTGCAGAGAGATATATGTACTGAGGGCTGCCTGCAGGATGCTGATGTAGCGGAGAGGGCAGATGCATTTCTGGGGTACCACGCAGCAAAACCAGGAGAGCACCCAGCGTAACGAGCTGCAGCGTCGACTCAGGAGTGCCAGCCACCCCCAAAACTGGCCCGTTGGGTTTCACTGCTGGGTACCAGCTCATAACAGCACAAGGAAAGCGGTACGATGCCCTTCTGGCACATCCATCAGGACAGGAGCCCAGAGTCCACCTATCTGAGCTCAGAGTTCAGCAAAGAGAAATCACTGCCAGTGGTACAAAAACCAAGGGCAAATCCAGTTACAGCACTCTGTGACTTGAAACACTTCAACCCTTTGTGTCCTGTTGGTTTCAGTTGAGTTTAAATCGTTGTTATTCCCAATTATGATCATTTGGGGAGTAGGAAGTTTATAACACAAGCTGTGAGCTCTGGCATTCATTTGTTGCTATTTTCAAGCATTCACTTCTTAAAAAAATACTTCTATCAAGTCAAGCGCTTTTCAAGCTCAGGATTGGGCACCTTTTTTATTTTTAATAGTTTTTGGCAGAGTTATTAAACTGTAGTGCTCCACTCAGAGGAGTATGTCTTTGCACTGCCAGATCAATAACAACTCGGGTGTCTTAATTTATCAGAAAAGCTTCAACTATTACAGTGTCACGCATTCTGCTGTCGAAACACGGAATGTCAGATTCTTTCTTCCTCCTCCTGGTGTAAACACGAACAAAGCTGGGAGTTAAAAATGATACTTTATTCATGTAGCTCCATGGACTGAAATTTAAGAGTGGAAGGCACCATGCCATTGGGGCAGTGGCTTTCCTCTGTGTTTTGTACGGGGACTTTTTCTCTCAGAAGGGTGATCTAATAAAGATCTCACACTTGTGCCTGGTTTTATAAGCAGCCATGAACTTGCTTGGCTTTTGCTAACCTGGTATAAAGACAAACAGGGCCGTTGGGGATTAAAGACTGTAGTTTGACAGAATGAAGATGTGGCAGCATTTTATTGAGCACTGAACTTTTTTTATTAAAATTACCCACAAACCTACTTAGTTTAGCTGGATAGAACATGTTTTAGATTAGGAAAATCTGTGTCAATGTGCTCTGTACTGTAATATAAAAAAAACCCCAGCCTGTTAAAAGCCTCATTTTCTCTTCTCAAAAGAATTTGTGTGTGTGCACACGTGTGATTATGAGCCAGCTCACAAGTACAACCTCTAAGTATATTACTGGCCAAGAAAACCTTTATTACAACTATCCAGGACTCCTCTAATGTGGGCAGAGAGCACGCTGCTTTTTCAATCCCCTGAGCGTGCAGACTAAATCAGGTGCCAAGCGTGGCCAAAACCCAGCCTTTTACTCCTCCCAAAACATCTGGGAATGCTTTCCAGAGAAGTTAATTCTGCCTTGGCAGCTCGCCTGGACTCCTCAAGCTCCCCACCAGTATCTGTGGAAAAAGGCTTGAGCAGCCCAGAGTCCCCAGCCAAGACCTGCACACCCACCCAGCTCCTGCTTTCTGATGAGAAACCAAACCAACCTATAGGGATGTTCAAAGAAAGCTGTCACTGATTTCCTTGCACCAATTCTAGCAACTTGTCCTCAAGCCAGCCAGAAACTCCAGTCTCTGGAGTTACCTCCAGTCTTTACCTGAAGGTAAAATTAATTTTCAGGCAAGAAAGCAGTACCAGGGGCCAAGGGAAACCCTGCACTGTGCTTACCTGGACAGACACACTCAACACCTTCTTCCATTTTGGCCTCAACTTTGCAGTCCAAAAGAGAAGACATGTAGGTCCTATTCAACATAATCATGCAATCTCTGAACTAAACAAGGAAGACCTGAGTCATCAGTATCATGAATGACACATCTCTATCATCCTTCATTGATTGGGAGAACAGCAGGCTCAGCTTGGATGAAATCAGGTTATTGGCAAATAATGGATATGGTAGGATAAGCAATAGGATTTTCATGGCTTGGCAAGGAAAAGTGTTTTGAAAAGTCTAAAACTATGAACTTGCCTCCTTCAGTCAAAGGTTCAACTCAACCACTGACTGGAGTTGAGCTCACAGGTAACAATGCTGCTGGTTCATCAGTGACCCTGAGCTTGCACTTGGAGACATCCATGAATAGTATCTCTATCATCTGAGTAGGCGAGGAACCAGGTCTCATCCTGCCCAGCAATCACCTGGCTTCATGTCTTATCTTCAGATCTTGAATGCAGTGTGGCAATGGCTAGCCCTGACAGCAGAGATCAGAGAAGTGAGGAAGGTCTAGCTGGCTTAATTCCCTCTCTTTATTCTTGAATTAAGTTTCAAAAGGAGGTGATAACCCATGCCACAAAAGTGACTCAGCTCTTTTTATAGCACTTAGTGGCTCACCATCCAAAGCCACGAGAATGAGGTCCTCCAGATAAAGCCATCTCACTGTGCTTCTGTTCCCCTGAGGAGGCTCCCATTCTTCCCTTCCTGCTACTTACTGACAGCTTAGGACTCTCAGACTTTGATACATCTGCTCATTGACATGAAAGAAGACTTCTGGTCTCCAAAGCATTAAGTAACCAATACACATGCTGACCCAGCGCTGAGCAGCTTATTCCAGGGCTGATCCTGGGAATGGAAGTCTCTGTGACTCCCTGGCATCTTTCCCTACCAGCACAAAGAGCCGTTCTAAGGCAAGTAAAAATAAACACATACAAGCAAATGGGGACACGGGGTGGGGAGGCAGCTGTAGAGGGGGGGATGGGAAATCATCACATCTATCAATGATACCAAAATACTTTAGGATCAAGTCAACCCATGTCTCACCGTTTGAAAATCTCCAAGGACCTTATGGCCTCTGCTGTTCTTAATCCACGAACTCTGCTCAGCTCCATCACAGGAGATTTGATCCCTCACATTGCCCTATTAACCTGACACCTCTTTCTTGAGAGCAACCCCATGTCACCTTCTCTAGATTCTTCCCTTGGTTTTGAAAAATGTTTATGCTGAGAGATGCCAAGAAAGTTAATAGTGCCCACATTCACCGTGGGCAGCTGGAGCGTGGGGAGAGGAGTGCGGTTGGTAGCACGGCAGTTACCAACAGAAGAGTGATACTGGAGCTTGCAGCCATAAACAAAACGAGGGACCAAGCTGGGGTAAATCCCTCCTCCTGTACATATGTGAACATTAAAAAAAACCCAAAACTAATCCAGGGTTTTTACGGTCCTATAATAAGACTAGATTAACCATTCTAGAAACTTTCCTTTAAGGAACACCACCTCTGTAGAAGTATAGATTGGTTTTGAAATTTCACCTGATAGAATACATTAAGTAGTACAAAGTAGCAGAAAAGATGAATAAACCATGATCTCATTCTTGTGGATTACTTAAACCTTTGCCACATTCCTACGGAAATCCACAGCTGTGTTGCACAAGGGTATCCTGCCCCAGCAATTCTCCTCTCAAGCTGCCTGTACCTTATGAAGCTGGTGAAGCACATGCTTAAGTTTTAAGATTTTTCTCTATTATAAGGGCGAGTGATCCATTTTTGTCTCTATTTCTTTTAAAAAGGCAAATCTGTAATTCTAAGGTCATTACAAAGTCATGTGAACCGAAGAATCTTGTATCTCACACGGTGGGGCCCAAATTATGTTCCTTCCTCAGTTTCCTATATGGGGGTCACAAAAAAGAGTCATTGAACAGGTAAAGAATGAGATTTGGGGTGGGCAGCTACAGGGACATGCTTGTGCCTGGTTTTTAAAAGGCAAGGTGAGATGCCACCTCATGCTGCTTAAAGCCACTTGACTTTGAACACTTTATTCACAGCCATGGCAGCCCCAAGGGCTGATACATCAGACCCTTGCCATAAGGCAGCCCAAGGTGTGGATTTACAGCAATACCCAAAATCAAGCATCTGCACACATTCTGTAGAGGGTAAGCGGTAGGTCACTTCCACTGGCAGGGAAATTCATCCTTGCAATTCTGACCAGTATGAGCGAAGTAGCAGACAAACAACTAAGACCTTGCAAATTCATTACATATCTGTGCTTTTTGCATATTTTATGATTAGCTTTTGACATACTTTGTGTTTGACATTGCCTGTCCCATCTAATGTCAACTACTACAACACTTTTTCCTGCAGTGCTGTTTAGGTGCACAACCATTGCCTGCTGGTTTTGTCCAAGGGTACCATAAACTTAGGGTAGGTCTTTATATCAAGGAAACGATAGAGACACTGAATCCATCCCAAGTTCACAACAGCATGAGCTGTGCTCCCTCTAAACAGACAGGACAATTAACTGAGTTAAGAATATCATTACACACAGTTCATGACTTTTCAGAGGTGACAGGGGCTCCAGTTAATTGTGCAAACAAGACCAGGGCTATTTCCTAGGTTTTTAGGTAGCAGTTGGACTGAACTTCTTCCTTTTGCACAAGCAGCCCACACAAACAGCAGTTTGCCTATGTCATGATATCTATTTCAGTTTGGGAAACCAAAATTAGAAAGATCACAAGAAGCTGCTTTTTATTTGGATGTCAAACCTGTACCTGACCTCCAAAAGCTATCAGAGGTATGCACTAGCACTTGGTTTTTAAAAGGTTTTACTTACTTGTATTTTAAGAGCAGCCACTGAACAAACCACAGTCCTACAAGGATCATGCCGTTGATTTCACAAATAGAAAAAGCCCATTGCACTCGATCAAAGCGATCAAAAAATGCATCTGGTAGGGGAGGCTGCACCTCCTTGGGAGGCACTCGTTCATGAACGACTGAGATAGTCACTGTGGTAAATACGAAACAAGAAAGTGCATAAATAAAAGCCAGGAAAGTCTTGCCCCACTCCATAGGATACTGTGAGCGCTCTGGCTCTGGCATGGGGATCTTGATCATCTCCTTCTTATACCCATTTGGCATCCCGTTCAGCTTCACTTTACTGCTGAAGCCATTCTCACGTGCAGTGTTGCTCACGCTGACGTGGATGTGCCCGTTGACGTGCCCGTTTTTGTGAGCCTCGATGTGGTGAGCCATTTTTAAAGTTTCAATCATATGTAATAGCCGCTGGCCGCTGTCAGAAGACACACGGGAGAGAGGTGTCTTCTTAAAATCCTCCTCCGTGAGGTTGATCAAATCCTGCCCGGTGAAGCTCTTCAACGGCTCACAATATTCTGGCACAGCATTTTCTGTGAGCCAATTTGTCACCTCCTCGGGTGACCACAGCACCACTTCTTTCATCTCTCCAGGCAGCTGGGGCACAGTCTGACATCGATTTTAAATTGGGCAGCAGTCACTGCGACTCCAGCACATCAGAAAGCTCCTCCTTGGCTTCATCTTGTCCAAGGAAGCAGTTTGGCAAGAGGCAAGTCCCTGTCTCTAATCGTCTGGTAGGAGCATCCAGGCGCTGTGGCAAACATAGGAAACTGTTCACTTCATAATTGTGTTGGCACTCTTCTTCCTGGGGAGGAGAAAAACCCAAACCCGGTCATTAGGACAGTATTTAGCAATAGTTTGCAATTCATGTTTAAAGACAAAATTATTGCAAAAACAATAGCTGGACTCTGGCATGGAACTGAATTGAACTCTAGCCCTGTACGCACAGCACCGTCCTCTCTGGGCTTCTTACTCATTTCTTAAGAGCTTTAAGTCTTGTATTATAAACACCATTTTGTGGCTGTGGGAAGGACTCCTCCCTGCTCTGTATTTGCTCAAATTTCTATTACTCTGCAGCTCTGGTCCATAACCAGTCCCCAAACGCCTCTTAAAATCACACACAGCAAATGTTTAGTGTTATTTGTGTCACACACCTTCTGTCCCCCTTACACACTGGTATCTTAATGCAATGTGTCGCACCAAGTTATTGAATAGGAAGCCTGGCTTGTGTTCTGCAAGGCAAAAATATCTAATGTACCACAAACCCCACTTTTCTACAGGTCAGAAACACCAAAAAAAAAAATAATGCTGTAGATAAGCAAGGTTATACTCTCTGGGCCAAAGCAGCAGCAGGAAAATCAATACCCAAAGAGGTAAGCCTGAAAAAGAACCAAAACATTTAGGTTTGCAGGAGTCTAGCAGACGTTTTGCAGCTCTTAAAGATAAATCTTACATTTTCCATGCTACAATTCAATAATACACTACTATATTATACATACTATATATGTATACTGCTACAATTCAAATAAATGTTTGCCATCAGCTAAAAAAGGAACCAGTAGAAAAATGAAACTTTATTACAAGTAAAAGAAAAAAAAAAAGGAACTAGGTAAAAAACTTCTATACCCTATTAACTACAAAAATAGCTTAGAAGGCTTAGAAAAGCTGATCACTTCCAATAAAAAAATTACAGGAAAATAGATGTTACTTGCTGGACCCTCTTCTTGCATTTTTGACCCACAAGCAACAAAATCATTAGCACAAGGTGGGGATCACGTGGCAGTGAATGCCACCAGCAAACTCCCAGGTTGAGATGTTTATTCAGCAAACAAAAACCCAGTCTTCCCTAGAGAAATGAGAAGAAAAGAGTGAGACCCCCTGTCTCCAGCCCACCTTCCCACGGACCCAGTCTCTCCTGCAGGAGGCCGCGCCATCAGAGACACAAAGTGCCCTAAAGAAAGTAACAAGCATGGGGAAAACACACTTCAGATTTTCAAGAGTCATATCATGCCTTCATCAGCTTCAAGAATATTTTTAGCCTCTTACAAGCTACCAGCTGTTTGTGTTTCATGGCGGGGAGCAAAGCTGCCGTTGAGGAAAACCAAAATAATCTAGGCTACTGGCAGGATTTGGGAAGCGCTACAGAACAGATACAGGGCTACCCTCCAACGAGAAACGTGACCACGCTGCACTTCAGTGTATTTTTTGACCTGTTACATCTAAACTGAGCAAGGAACACATAGTGCAGTTTTAAAAATCTGTTTCTCCGTGGAATATCTGGTGACTGAGAAAAGAAAAAGCTTTGGGTGAAGGACTGGCAGTAGTTGGCGTGCACCACCTCACACTTGCTGACCACACCAGGGACACACCGGTATGTAAACCTGTGGAGCAAACTGGGATGAAGATGAATATTTCCCCTCGTGAATATCTTCGCTGTTTTAGAACAACAGAAGAGAGGATACAGCTCTATTTTCTTTCTTTTTTCTTTTTTTTTTCCAGGGGGATTATATGTACTGAGGAAGGCTTTTAGGCATGGATCGCTTCATTATTCAGGTTGCGTTTAGCAAATTGGTATTTAGTTACACAGCTCTGAACAGGGAAAAAAAAGGATGGATTGAATTATGCATGTTAACCCACATCAGAAACGCCTACAAGACTGACTGAAGGAAAGCAGCTCAGCTCTTCCCCACGCCAGTCTCTGACCTGCTCACTGCAGTCACACTGTCACCTCAAGTCCTGGGTCTGGCACCAGCCGCAACGCAAAGCTCAAGCGTGAACTCTGCACCTTACTCCATGTCGGGGAGCGTGGGTGTCACCAGCAGTTGTGGGAAGATGTTTTGCCTCCAGCTCCCCCTATCATAGAATCATATGGGGTTGGAAGGGACCTCTGGAGATCATCTAGTCCAACCCCCTCGACGGAGCAGGTCTACCTAGAGCTTCCTAGGTTGCACAGGAATGTGTTCAGGTGGGTTTGGAATGTCTCCAAAGAAGGAGACCCCACCACCTCTCTGGGCAGCCTCTGCCAGGGCTCTGCCACCCTCAAAGTGAAGAAGTTCCTCCTCATGTTTAGGTGGAACTTCTTATATTGAAGTTTGTGCCCATTTCCTCTTGTCCTGTCCCTGGGCACCACTGAAAGAAGACTGGCCCCATCCTCCTGACACCCACCCTTTCAGTATTTATAGGCGTTGATCAGATCCCCCCTCAGTCTTCTCTTCTCCAGACTAAAAAGATCCAAGTCCCTCAGCCTTTCCTTATAAGAGAGATGCTCTAGGCCCTCATCATCTTTGTAGCCTCTGCTGTCCCCTCTCCAGAGTTCCCTGTCCTTCTTGAACTGGGGAGCCCAGAACTGGTCCCAGTGCTCCAGATGGGGCCTCCCCAGAGTTGGACTAGATGACCTTAAAGGCCCCTTCCAACCTCTACGTTCCAATCCTCTAGGATTCTATGATTCCATGGCTTCTCTACCAGTTTGTTGTTTCCAAGGGTAGTGCCTTATAATCTTGGTAAAGCCCCAAGTTATTTATTTTTTTAATCCTGCTACAACTCCTGGGCTCTTGGTCTGCAGCAGAACCTCATTTTCCCATGCCATTTAACAGCTACATCGGCCACCTCTCCAAGTTTCACTTCCTAAATTCAGCCCGGGTTTGGGGTTGTCGGAGCGCTCTGCTCACCACGAGGTGGGGCAATATTAAACCTTTTCCATTTTAAACGCTGGAGCGACGGAATCACAGTTTCCCAAATCACTGGGAAAGGAGGAAAGGACCTTTAACCACCATCCTCCCAACACCACAGCCTTTCTGTGCAGCCCCTGACCACGCACCACAAGCCCCCTGTGTGCTTAAGGACTGGGGATCCCAAAGACACGGCGCAAAGGGCTGCACTGATTACTGGTCAGAAGCCTGTAGCTGACCTTCAGATCACATCTCCTGACTTACAATGCACCTGCATCTCCTGCCGCTGAGCTCAGAGATTTTTAAGATGAGCTCCATGTGGAGCCTAAGAACAAAAATCTGTTGCCAGCTGCAAACAGTGCTCTGATACTGGCACAAGAGTCATGATGTGCTGGTGTAAGCCCATCATTCCTGGGCTGGCAGTGTTATGAGAAATAGCAAACGTATGTGTTTTGCAGTAAAACTGCAGGGTTTAGCAATATTGCTAAAAACTACAGTCGATTCAGAAACTTGCTGGTGCTTTAAACTCACCATCAGTGATGCTATTAAAAGTACTGGACAAAAGAATAAAGATTGATCAACTATAATGTTTGTGTGGTTATGGAATATAAAATATAAATATATCTCCTAAGAGTCTTTGTTGGTTTTAACAATGAGAAATCTCATCTCACACACAGAGGCACAGGCTTTCACCCCATCTCGGCCTCGGTGGATGGACAGACAACTATGGCACGAGGTTCCCTGAGGAGCAGGAGGGCACTGAGCAGAAAGCTTCAGTCCTCACTGATGATGTTTCTGGGAGCAGGAGTAATCCCAGCCTGCTGCTATCACACCACCAGCACGTAAATCACCACCGAGCACCTCTCATAAAAGCAGAGTAACTGATGCCCATGGGAGGAAGGCTTGGAGGAAAGATAATATTCTGCTGAGGACACAGGCCGTGGAGTCATTATCATTGAGAGTTAAAATGAGGAAAAACAACTAAAATTTCTAATGAACACCTATCATTCAAACCTCCATTTTGCAGCGTGTCTAACGGGGGAGGAACAGGCAAAAGCTTCTTTACTAACACCTTTCAGCTCGACACATTAAAAATACCTTGTTTTCTCTCATATGTTCACGAAAGCTTGATGGGGTGAGGTTGACAGAAATGATACAGGAGACTACTAGCCCTTGCTGACCCCCTTGCTTCCACAAAAGGTTTTCTCCTGCCCGCACAAAAGCTGAAGACAGAAAGTAGGGACAGGCATCAGCTACTGCCAGGCCACATCCACCAGCTCAGCTTTGTCCCACTGCCCCAGCAAGGCACAGGGACAGGGCAAGGGGATGGGCATCCACCCATCCAGCTCTGATAGGGGTTGTTAGCCCAGGCCCTGGGCAGAAACACTACCTCCAGCTGTGGTGGTGTGTTCTCCCCCTTCTCCCCTGCCCAGCTCCTGCTCAGGCCATAACCATCAGTGAGAACTGTGATGGGTCACACCTTGACTTCAGGGGATGGCCGGCAACGCAGCTGGAGTCTGGGAGTGGGGACCGAGATACTTGGTTCCCATGGGAATACGGCTGTAGGTCAATCATCTCACTCTATAAATAATGGGAAGCCCCAGAGCCCTTGGAGCTCTCCTGCACGCCAGGGTCAACCCTCGAGGGGGGACACTCGCTTAAGGTTCTACTCCTCGAGGCTGAGCGATTCCTTGCCCCAACAGATCCATGGTAAGTGCCTAATAGCATGCTAACTCTGAAATCTTAGCTAAGTAATGTAAAGGGTTGATTGCGCAGATATAATCCTTTAGACATAAGCCATTGACCAAGCCTGGGACCAGGGCTGGATCCAGCTGCACCCAGACTCCTCCCTGGGAAGTTTAGAAACCAAGGGGGTCCTTTCTGAACCTCATGACTCAACGGGAGGGTCTCCCTGCCAGCGTGTCTGACCCTGTCCTCTGTGCAGTAAATAACAGAGTGTACCCTGACATCGAATCTTGTAAAACACTGTCACGTTCACTCTCAAACTTTGTTAAATCAGTGTTTTATATTAATAAATATTTTACTGCTTCTCTCCTACGAGTGAAGTTACTTACTCTGCCTGTGACACCATCCACAACAGATCTGCTTCATTACAGAGCCTATATCTGATAATGAATTATAAATAACAATGCAATTATCATAATAATACCAATTGCACTGTGATAATGATGCCACGTAAAACCCATATCTCAAAATAACCACACGGCAAGACTGAGCAGAATGAAACAGCTTCAGCAAAGGTCCCCACCTCCTCGTATTTACATGACCTTTTGCCCCCCTGTTCCCAACAAACATTATAGAGCTAACTCAAAATTCTCAGATCCTTTTCCACTTCTCCACAACCCCGGAGCCGGCTGAAGGGTTAACACACTATGCCCTATTACCCCTACGTTTGCAAGCAGACGGCATTACATGTCTTGCAATTAACACCAGTGAGACAGAACCACTTCCACCTAAAACAACAACAACAAAAAAGACACCTCAAACCAGTTTGTTCGTCTCCAATCTTCTCCTAAAGCACTTTGAAACCCATTTGAAGAAAACTTAAGTCTTCCCAAATCAAATCATGCCTTCCTCCTGTTTGTACAGTGAGTTTATTCTTTAGGCGAGGAACTTTGCTGCCAAGGCAACAGTCACTATAGAAATCAGTAAAATAACCAGCCATTTCAGAAACAGCAATAAGCTCCTCACCAGGAGCTAAGGAGATTTTCCAAGCCTTTCCCAGGCAGTGGGTGTGTTTCGGTTGCAACACTGAGCACCCTTCCCAAACACCCCAGCAAAGCTGAGATGATAAAACCATTAGTGAAAAATAGCATGAAAACAAGTGAGGTCTAGGGATAAGCACAGTTTGAAGAAAAAACAGTGACATTTTCTCCCTTGGAAATCAAACGCTGGGATGCACGCTGCTGATGTGTGCCCAGATGTGTAAGCAGGAGAAAAATCAAACCGCTGTAAGGATTGAAGTTTTAATGCTTTAGAGAAAGCAACCCACAGGTGAATTCCTCAAACCCCTCCGGGTGAGCAGGAGTTGCCCGGAGCCTGAAGACTTTGGCTGAAAGGTGGGAGCTTTCGTCCTGCATTTTTATAGCACAAACCAAACTGTTACAGCAGGGTCTGAGTCACTCCTCTACAGGCAATGTATCATCACTAACAATAACGCTCTGACACCTCAACAACTGGACACCCTGTACTTGGAAACCACTTCTGCACGCCAATTTACAATGAAAGGGCGATGCTGGCCACAAATTATGTGCTGGATATCACTAATGAGCTCTCAAGCAACGTACCAAATTGCTTCCCTCCCTCCAGGATAAGCTTTCCTTCCAAACCAGAGATTGCCCCTTGCAAAAGGCTGCACCAGTAGCACACAAGCGACTGATGGCATTTCAAACGTTACAATAAAGCTGGTTTTGTGCTTTAAATACAAATATATGCAAATACAAAACATCTGTAAGTACAAAACTGAGGCACAGATAGGCTCATGAGTTTCACAGAGCTCCGAGACAGGTTTCCAAGGTCAGTCCCAGGTGGAAAACATTGTCCCATCGACACAGAGTCAGGACATGAAGCAGAATTACTACTACGAGAAAAAGAGAAGCTGGGATCAATATGTGAAGCAACGCCCACATCCCCTGAATAGCTACTTACGTAGCTTCAGAGAGAAAAAAAAATGCCTGCATACTACATAAATCCCTGAACAGCCCATTTTTTCTAAAGTACTCTATACGAAGAAGAAAAAACCCTCCACTGTGTATTTCCTACCCTAATTTAACACACAAAAAAAAAGAAAATCTGCTTATAGACAGGGATTTCAGTGTAACAGGTCTGAACCTAAGCCTGGAGTTCAGTGGATTTCCAAAGAAAAGTACTTGCATCAAACCAGAACAACCAAGGAGCTCATCGTCAGCTGGGAAACGCTGCTAGTGAGTCTGCTACAGGAACACATCCCCTGTAACGCCCGGGTGTATGTGTGCAGGTACAGACACCCCCGAGTTCTCTGCTGGGTGACACACACACCTGACCTGATCAAGCTTCATCTCTTTGCTTCTTCACAGCCCTCTATCTCCTTGCTCAACTTTCTTCCTCCCTCTTCTTCTTCCTTGGGCTTGGAAGTAGTTATGGAAACCAGCAAACCCTCACAAGAAGGCTTCAGCTGACCTCATCACGGGAGCAGTTGCTAAGAAGGGCTTTTGTTTTGACACTCCGGAAATCCTGCTTCGAGTGATCCGGGGGTGGGAAGGATTGGGGTGGGGAGGGCAGGTCCTGCCTTTGGTTTAAGTTACAAACAATTATTTCAGACTGAAAAGTCTCCTCAAACGCCGGAGGGAGAGCCAGGCGCCGGGACCAGAACCCCGGCTGGCACCCGCAGGAACAGCCATGGGCTTTCCGCCTACAGCAGGGATAACCCAAGCACACATCTCGTTTTGTATCGTGTACCACGATCCCAAGGTATAAATCCAAAAGTAAAGCAACACCTGCAACAGAAGCCAGATGAATATTAACTTATTTTTGAATGGCTGCATCCTTCCAACTTCCATCCATCCCCTTCCAACTCCCCGCCCCCAAACGCTTTTAGTTCTGCACAAGAAAGATGCAAATAACACCACAAAGTTAATTTGCACAAGAGTGGGGCACCCCACAACTATATTCTCCTCCTAAGAGTATTATCCTTGAGAGAAAGCGGGTTTGTGCTATTTCAGCCCCCCAGGGGCACGTGAAAATATTAACAGACGGTGACAAATCCTTACAGGTGGGTAAAATGCTTCGACACCAGGGTCTTGAACTCTTCAGTGGAGACTCCTACAGCAGGACTCGACACACCGAGCGCATCAGCCCCTTCTTCACCCCCCGGGCACCCCCACAGGACTGTGCTGAAGCCTGTCCCAGCTGGATGCTGGACCGAAGCAACGCCGAGCGTGGCGGGGCTCTGTGTGCCCACCGCAGCCGGACACACGGCCGCGTTACCCACTGGGACCTGGTTCAGAGCTGGAAATAGAGCCCCGTGTCCTCGTCCAACCTCTGAGCTAACTCCCTTCCTAACGAGGATGAAACCATCCTCTTGAAGCTATCCAAATCTCCTTACGTTTGTACGCACGCAACAGAAGAGCTCTGAAGGAAAACAGATGCACTGAAAGAAAACAGACGCGGCACTGAAAAAAGCAGAAAAAGTGGGTTTACCCCCCCCTCAAGGCATAGAAATGGGGAGAGGATGCACCAGGGCAAGAAGGATGGAAACAAGAAAATAAGGAGAGACAAAAATGTTTGTGACATACTCCATATTTCAACTCTCTTAACCAAGTTCAGGTGGTTTGAGGTTTTGGGGGGATTTTATTAGGTACTGAATACCTAAAAGGCATTTATTATAATAAAGTCAGATTTGTGATGAGCCTCTGGGAATCTAAGTAGTAGCAAGAACTTTAAAAAAAAAAAAAAAAAAAATCAAACCACAAAGGGAGATTTTGCTTAAGGAAACTGAGGACAGTCTTGTGACTGATGGCTCTACAATGCATACACCAGGGTATTTTGCCAAACCAGCCACGCAGTTTGGGAGAAAGAAAGCCAGATGAAAGCACAGTGGAAAAACAGAGCCTCACTGAAGGCTTAAATCCATCAATTGCTACATTTTTTTTACTATTTGTGTTTGTTACTGGACATGTATTAGACAGCATCCAGACCACAACAGTTGCCTTCCTCCCAAGCAACTGCCTTCCCCTGAGTTATGACGAAAGCAAAAGAAAACTGAGTTTACACACTCAGAATCCCAGCCTAGAATAATGTTTCTGTATTTCATTAGAAATATAAGTATTTTATTTCAAATACACTACTTTTGAAGTCTGGCACATCAGATCCAGATCAAAAAGACTCCAAGCCTCAAGAGTTGAAATATGGATTCTATATATCTTCATGCAAGATGCTGTTCCTGCATTTCAGCTGTTACTATTCATAAACCCACCCAAAAGTCAAACCACGAACATCGTTAGTTTTCAATGCTATTACCCTTGTAAAACAAAACAATTCCTGTGTTTTTTTTTTTATGAATGCATTTTCATCTAACACATACTGATGCCTGGTCCAAAACACAGAAAACCACAAGTGTTCAAGATTATTTCTAGTTTAAATAATCCTAATCCAACAGGATTAACCCAACACATATTCTTCCCCTTTCCAGCAGTATGTGTTCAGAGTTGCACCATACATCAAGTATTTAGATCTGGAAGACGTATATTTGTATGAAGGAGAGGAAAGCACTTACTGCACAGTTGGTCTAGAACAACCTGAAACACAGGATAGGGTAGGAAAATGTAAGAAAAAAAGGGGGGGAAAAAAAAAAGCATTTTTGACTGCCAATAAGTACAATCTTAATGATGGGAACTTGTCTTACCAGAGCCAGATCTACTGAAAATTCAGATGAACTGCCCTGGCACCTTCCTTTTGTGGTTTTCTGCAAGCAAGAAAAATCTCTCTCACCTCACCTGCCAAACTTCAGCCACCTTCCTCGCTCTCCTCACCACAGTCGCTCGGATGCCAAATGTGGCTGTTGGCAGTGGAGATCTGCCACTGGCAGCGTTCAGCGCGATGGCAAAAGCATGCTCACCTTCCTTCAGCAAAACCCAGTGCAGCTGGAGAGACCACGCACCTCTCCTCTCCAGTCAGCATCTCCTTCTTCAAAAGCACGTGTGTCAGAAAGGGATGGCAATCTAGACTAGCTCTATTCCCTGCTCTAAGGGTCCCAATTTTTTTTTTTCCCTGTTACAACTGATTTCATGATTGTTGCTTGGTGTTTCAGGGCTGCTGCTGCCACTGAATGTGATACTTCAATGCTGCAATGAGCTCCAAATTTCAGAATCTGGACTTCAGAAACCCAAGATATCCCTCCTCCAGCACTGTAAAGTTGCTTTATCTCGGTATCGGATACCAGATCTTAACACCATTGACTAACCAAACCCAGCTGCTCCCGATATATGTCAGAGATGCCATCTCTGCCATGGGTTATCCAGTGACATCAGCAAATCCTACTTCAATAGTTTTGCTTCTGACAACAATTCAGCATTGAACCCAAAGAACAAGTATGCACAAACACCCTCCCCAAAACATTAAAGTGTTCCTAACACATTTAGTTGCCAGATATTTTAAGAGCACACAAAGACACACTTGCTTTCACACTGACAGTGACTGTGTGTACTACCAGGTATCGGCCAGACAATTTCCACGACCACAAGCAGAATCGCTTGAAAGCATTTTAGAAAATAAGAAACATGTCCAACTGTCCTGGAAGTAATGAATATTTCAATAACCAACTGAAAGCCTCAGAAGCAAGTTCCTCCTGCAGACATCCAACTACCTCTGAATTTTTTTTCTAATGACACCCTTGAGGTACAGGAGATGCCCCTGTGTCCTGTTGTCCTAACACCTTTATGGAGATGCCTGTTAGCCACCCAGCGACTCCAGTGACAATCCTGAGGGGGTATCTCAGGCAGGGTGGCTCTTGGCCATCTTTTCCTATGCAGGTAGTGACTCTGCTGGCACACTGAGCACGAAAGACCGGATGGCTGCGTAACAAATTCACGAGGCCAGCTGGGAGGTTCTAAATGCTTTAATTAGATTTGTTCTAAAAGTAACCTGTAATTCCAGCCAAACAAGAGAATCTCAGCTTGAGGTACTAGGATAGTACGGCTAACTTGCATTCATGTCATGGAAATTAAGCTACATTTAAAAATAGTATTTAATGAAAACAGTATTTCAGCTCACAAACTCTCCTCCTGGGAGAATATTATCATCTACTACCTACCCATAGCCCATAAAACTGCTGCAAAGCGACTCACAATAGAGTGCAAAGCTCAGTCAGCAGCTCCTTCACCCTTCCCAACCAGAAATAATTAAAAATATCCAAGCCAGATGCCTCTTGAGGTGGTTGTTCATGTGATACACCTCTCTCCTGCCACAGGAGGGGTGGCAGGATCAGACCCAGCCCGTTGCCATCAGCACAGCTGGCCAGCTGCTAGCACGAGTGCTCAGCCTCTAGCAAACTTTGTCACAACGTTTTTTTTTAATGAGAAGGCGAACCGAGCTGTTCTTTCTAAACTTCTAAATCTCCTTATCTCTGCCTCTCCTCTCTGGTTTGGGTAAATTCAGCCGAAACCATGACAACACCATGAGCTGTATGATGCCCTCCTCAAACCCTGTTTCTTTTCATTAAACTGTACGTCAGGCAGGAGGAGCTAACGGCTTGTAGCGCAGCACCGGGCGTCACGTCTTCTCCACGATCCAGCCCAACGTGAGTATCCAAGGGCCACGTCCGTCACAGCGCGCACGCTGCACGGGGCACCAACAGCTCTCGGTCCCTGCGGGGAACCATCCCCGCGCTGCTGGCACCAACAAATCAACGTGCTCCGATCATTTCAGGTTGTTTAGAAACTGGAAAAAAAACCGAACCGAACAACCAAATCAGCATTGCCTCCCAGAAAGCAGACGCGTGAATTAACCAGTGACTCAATTAAGGGATGCCTGTCACTCGGAGAGGATCGCTGAGCTGCCTGCCTGCAAAAACAAGCCCGGGCTTCGTAGCTCCTGTTACACACAGGGGTAACACGCAGTAAGGAGAACAAGCCCTGCTCCCTTCCAGCAGCAGCAGAACTGCAGGAACCCAGCGGCACCGTTCTCCTTTCAGCCCCAGAAAGAGGAACCCAAATATATTGCAGGGAAGGAGATGAGAAGGAGGTAGAGGTGGAAGGATTTAAATCTGCCATCACGTGGCTGCTGCAGCTTTCTGCGAGCAGCTGGGTGAAGCCTGGATTAGCAAGGCATTAAGAGAAGCAGAGGAGTAACTGCAATGATGTGCAGCTCCAAAATAGCCAAACTCTGACCTGCCCCGCCGAGCGGAGCGATGCTCCCCGCTCCCAGATGGCTCGGTGCCGGCCAGGAAGCCACAGCTCTGCTGAGCGGTGGGGAAAAATGGGAGATGGCAAGAGAAGCAGAGCATGGTTGGAAAAAGCAGCTGAGGCTGAAGATGAAGATGAATGGCAAACTAATGAAGCAGCAGGCACACAGGAGAGTGCAATGCTCCTTTAGATGACCCTTCAGCACCAAGATACAAAAGGCATCTTGGGAAGAATGGGAAGAAGCCCTTCCTGTAGGTAAATACTCAGAAGGCACACTCTCTAGAGATGTCCAGCAATGTCCAGGATGCAATATCCCTGCATCTCTCTAGAGATGTCCAGCAGGATGCAATATCCCTGCTGCATACCTCAGGAAGCAAATAAAACAAATAAAACCAGTTATGCTGGTGTTTCTGATCTGCAGTGGAGCAGGTAGGATATTACAGTACTGTAGAAACTAATCTGATGAGGAGCCCTTGAGAGCAGGACACCAGTTAACACCCTGGCCAGCCACTTTCTGACAGGCTCCTTGACTATCCAGCACTCCCTCAAGGCCTGGGAAATGTATATACGCCTCCTAAAGACATCAATAAACAGAAAAGTTTAAGAGTCCAAAACAAATAGGGACCAACGTGACATAGCTGTTACTTTACCTACACATCCCATGGTCAGACTGGCTCTACAGGACTACCCTTGAGCCCTGCTCTGACATGCATCTTTTACCTAAATCCTAAGAATATCTCCAAGATCTTCTAAAGCTGATAAAATATAGCTTTTTAATAAGAGGCCATAAAAGAGATCTTCCATGTAGAAAGATTGTGAAAATTCCACATCACTTCTCTGGTAATGACAGTGCTTCTGCAAGCTACGCAGAGCTGTTGAAATGACTACAGATGGGGAAAAAAAAAAAAAAGAACTATTTTGGGAACAATCAGATCAAATACTCTAAAGTGTCCATAGAAAAAGATATTAAAAAAGTCACAGTAATTTGCATTTGGGGTTTATTGGTTGTGGGGTTTTTTTTGGTTTAGGTGGTTTTTGTGGGGGTGAGGCTGCATTACCAGAGATTGCACAGAGCATAAATACACATGGAATTTGCTTTTGAAAGTATTTTATTATCTGTCCTTAGGCACTCCAAAACCGTTTCATTTGGTCTGAAAATACCTACATTCACAAATATTTAATGTGGGTGGCGGGATAAGAGTACTGTGGCAGAAATCCTGATGAAATAAGCAGCTCACTCTATGTGGCACCACAACAGCACTAACAAAAAAAAAAAAAAAAGTATCTTATTATAGGTTTTATTTCACGTCATTAGTGAAACAATGTAGGGACTTGATCTAATTTGATCCCGAGAAAAACTCGTGCTGGTCTTTGGCAGCCAAATTACAAAAGCCTCCCAGCAACTGCCCGGGAGTAAAACCAGAATCTCCCATCAAGTAGAGGCAAACGGCAAAGGCTGGAACGCGAACCGGTGCACGTGGGTATCACAGCCTGGCTCATCCCAGCTGAAATGCAAGATGTGCCACGCACACAGCACCGTGAGAATTAAGATTTAAGGGGGGGGAAAGGCTGATCTCAGACCAGTGGCTCTAGCAGTGTAAGGATATCACGTTCCCATCTGTTAGGGGGGATTTCTTGCCCTCCCCACAGGTCACAGCAGGATCTGCAGGAGACAGGTTGTCAACAGTAGAGCTGAAGGCTCTCGCTTTCTGGAGAAGTAATGAGAAAGGATGAATATTTAGAAAGAGCCTAAGGAGAGGGGAGTGCCACACACGGCATCAGCCCCAAAATCAGGAAACTTGCATTTTCTCAGTACACTAAAAGCCAGTTTTTGCCAACTAGCCAATTTCCTTACACTCTTCATTAAATAAAATATGAAGGGCAGGCGGAGACATAAAATATAAATGCAGCAGGCCCTGTTATTGTAGATGCTGCATAAATCATTGAGGACACCAGGACTTATGTGCCCTAATGGAGGGCACAGGCTTCAGGGTTGGTTAGCAGGCAAGGAAGTTTTATATTAACAAGTATTGCATTTCTATTCACCTTCATAATCACCCCACTTAGATATAGCAGAAACCACTTTGGCTCATGTATTATTTGGTCAGGCCAAACAGGTGAAAGGCAGAATCAAGCCACAAGACAAACATCACATGATTTTGGGATGGATCTCCACCAAGGATAAAATTTGTGACAGGATGGCAGGACACTCACCAGTTTGGCCATCAAGCCAGAATGGCTGAAATGATCCTTCCACCACATTTCTCTGCAGAGCTGGCTGAGGCTGTGACAGTGGTTATGAACTGCCCCACTGAAAGCCCTTTCTGGATCAGTTTTCCAGCACTTTGCCACACACGCAAGCGCAAACACGACGTCTTTACGGTTTCAAGTGTTGGCAGCTAGAAGTACTGTTGTGGCAAATTTCCCCAGGGAAGAGCAATAGCTACCTATGGAAGACTTGCCCCTAATCACTGCCATCTCTTTTTTCTTAGTATTTCTTACTTCAGGCAGTTGACTGGCAAATAATACTGTTGCAGTTCCCATGCTTACAATGCACGACTTCTTTCCTTTCTCATATTTGCAAAACTTTGACCCAAAAGGCACGGCAGCTTTCAAACAACTGGCTTGCCAGCACCTCAAAACTCAGCTGTGAAAACTATCCGTGTATCTAGTTGAAAAACACCTTTCACCTTGAAAATTAGGATGTTGTCTAAAATATTGTCAGACTACCTTTTTACTGCTCCGTAGGTGGGAGGTGGCCTTTAACTTCAGGATGAAGACTGTGCTCAGCTGTATAAGTGACTTCTCTAGGACAGGACATGCAAAGTCCCAAGACAGCAGTGCTCAGGTCTTTAAGAGACTCCACACTACTCTTTCCTACCACACAGGACTACAAAGCTCAACAGGTCCCTGCTAGAGCTCCAGAAACAGCAGGGAGCCACGCATCAGCTTGTGGCTGCCTCCTCCCCAGGTTATTTAGAGGTTTGACAGAACTGTAAGTCACCTTCGTACCCAAAGTGATTTCTGAGCATAAAATCACTTCTGCTTACCTGTTTTGAAAGGTACTTATAAGACAGGAGTTCCTCCCTATTCCTAAACTCTGCATAAAGCCGTATTTATTGATGCAGACCTGTGATTCATCAGGAGAACAAGCTGTAGGAGACAAACTGTATTACGCTGGAATTGAGCAAAATCAGAAAGGGGGGGGGGGGTGGAAATCAAGAAGAAAAGTAAGGAATATTCATCTCAAACTGAGACCTAGACAAAAACCAGTGTGGGTGTTTGTGCTCTCCTGCAGCTTTTTTCTCTTTTCAGCAGCGTCCGCTCTTCCCTCCCTCCTTTCCTCGCTTCAGCCCTGCCGTCAGACCCTCCCCAGCCAGGCAGCACACGCTCCAAATTAAAGGTAAAAAGGCTTTGGAAAAAATGGAGAGGCTGCTGAAACCAGGGCAGGGGGAAACGATCACCCAAAACAGAGGGCAGAATGTTTTCCATAACTGACTGAAAGATGGGCAGCAGCACCAGCAGCCCCATAAGCCCCAGTAGCCTCCTCTTCCTCCTCCCCTTCCAAGACGTTTTAAAAGGAGGAGAATCAGTCTGAAAGGATCCCAAGGACTGTAAATAAATTATGGACTTGGTCATCAATTAGCTCAGGCTGCAGTGAAACGAAAGACACAGTGGTCTCTGTAATCACTCAAAATAAACTCCTCTGACAGGATCGCTCCTGTGCTGATGGCTCAATTATGCCTGGGAAGACTGTTACAGAACATTAAACATTAACAGAAGTGTCTGAGTCTGCACTGCTTTTCTCCCAGATAAATCTAATTCAGTAACCGAGTACTTTTAGCTTAAGTAACCCTAAATTATTGGATCGATTCTTTTCCCACCTTTCCCTCCCAAGTTGCAGAAGCCAGGCCATCACATACCGGGAAAATGTTTGCAAACAGTCCCTTTGCTAGACAGCTTAATTTTTATTATATGGGGAAGGTATTTTCATGATGTAAAAATATAAATGGATTGGGAGACAGTCATTTATGTAAACTCAGTAGCTCAGAAATCAAAACGCGCAAAACGTTCTCCTTCTTCTACTAAAATGTTCTACTTCTGCCCTTCCAGCAGAGCTTCTTCATTTCTGTAAAATCCAGCCCCCAGCAAACAGTTCCAGTTTCTGTTTTCTGAAACTGCCAGGAAAGCTGTGAAGAGGAAAATAACACAGCAGAGAGTCGCTTTCGTTTCTCCTTTTGCGGGACATTACCTGCTTTTCATAGCTTCAGGTTTAACAGGACTGGAGATAACCTCACCGCCTGAAACATCTCTCCATTCCCTCTCTGCAGCGGTACTAACACAAAATAAAGTTTCTCGAGGCTCGCCCGGGTCAGATCTTTGCTGTTCTTACTCAAGTCCAACAGGCAAACGCTTTGCAGAGGGTGAACAATGCCACCATTTGGCTGTGGATTTAGGTAGGATGTGACTAGTTCAGAACAGCCATACCTATGTCCCCAGAGAAAGGCACACGGCTGAGATGAGAAGAGAAAATTTCAAAACAGAAAAGGAGTTAGAAATAATAAGGGAAAAAACCCAGAGAGCTGGGAAGACTAAGAATCTCAAGTCAAAGTTGCACCAAAACTAACTAGCTGGTGGTTTTCCTACTAAATCCTTCTCATCCTTGAAGTTTAATACTCACCAATCCCAAAGCATCAGCCTCCCCAAAATAAATCAGATTTAACTGGGTTCAACTTCATGGTTTTAAAAAATTAATAAAGTGTAACAGCATCAGCATTCTTAATGGTGAAAAGTCTGCCTGACTGCTAAAGCGATCTCTTAAATTTACAAGAAAACAGTGTCATATATGTCACTGGGACCAATGAATTTTTACTGCTGGTTATGAAAAGCAGCCCAGTAACAAGAAAGCAAGCACGCTGAAGCATTCTGAAAGGTAACCCAGTAAAACTATCTGCTTGTCTTCAGGATTCTTATCCAGAAGAGTAACTTAAATTCTTAAATTCACTTTTAAAACACAGAATGATTCCAGTTTCACAAAGCACAAATTTGACTTGATACCAAATTCTACCAAGCTCTGGAAATCCTTATACCTACAACTTATAACTACAGCCCCTTGAAAAGAATAAGTGATGTTTGTCTTCAAGTTCTTCTGCTCAGGAAACGTGTTACGTTACAGGTTTTTCTGAACTAAGTACCATATAACGAAATATTATTTATCTGTGTTGAACCAACTGCTGTTTTCCCTCCACCCTGTCCTGCACAAGGGGTGCTTGGTACGGCACGCTTGCTGCTTTTTAGGATCCATCTAGGATGGGTATCCAAGTCATCTGGAATGCCCCTGGATGTTTCCCTCTTCATTTGGCACCGAGAAGGACGATCCACTGGTTATCAACCTGTGGCTGGGAGTGCTACAGCCCATCCGAACCATTGAGCGGCTTGAGAAATCACACTGTTCTCAAGGCTGACAAAGAGTTTAAAAAAAAGAAAGTAAATGAAAATAAACCTAAACCCTCAAACCCAAAGACCAGAAAAAAAAAAAAAAGCATCAGGAAACCAACTTTTCAGCTAAGAAAATAATGGTTTCCTTACCTGGCTTTTGCCCTTATTTTAGGAAAGGCAACAGAAAATATATCCAGACTAAGTTACAACAACCAGTAATAACCACAAGGAATATCTATAAACACAGAGCGAGGAGGTGCTGACAAAACACCACGTAACAGCCACTTCCTAAAAGCAAAGCTTGCTGCTTACAAAGAACATAATGTAGTTACCCTTGGTTTGTCCGCTGACTACCTTTCTCCTGAAGTTTCACATAATTATTACAAATTATAATTATTATAAAGTCTCGTATAGGAGAGTGTAATATTAAAACCAAGCAATATATTCACAGTAAGTGAAATTAAGGCCCTGGAACTTTTTAATTTTTTTTTTTTTTTCCCTACTACGCAAACTCTCATGGTAAACTATCAGGATATGAACAATTTGAACACCAAAGTAAATCCCCTTAAGGCTTTGCTCTTTCCCTGTGTGGACTAACCCGAATGAGCTCAGCCCCAGCTGGAAGGGGCAGCACGGGTGCCGTGCCGCGGCTGTGACCTGAAAGCCCAGGTGGGCACTCAGGAGAGCTGATGTGACCCACACAAAGCCTTCCAGCTGCTCACCTGAATCCAGCTCCGGCCCCCGTGCCCCTCAACTCGAGTTACTCGTGCCAGCAGATCTCAAGCAGCCTTATCTCAGAGGCATCGCCTCTCTCCTGCCTTGTGTCCCCACCTTCCCATCTCGTGCTTGGGTGGTTGCATGGCAGAAAAACTGCTCTTTTCCTGGTTTTTTTTTTTTTTTTCTCCTGCTGGCCTGGCTGGCTGAACCAGCCGGCTGCGCAGTCGCATCAGCGAGTCCTTCCCCTTTCCGTGGCAGCAGCGAGTTGTCGGAGCAGCTCGGCTCCGTGTTGGAACCCTACCTCACATTTCCTAATCTGCCTTTCTATTTTTAACTGGTCATTTCTCCCATCATCTTTCCCACCCAAGCAGCTGCAGAAAGCAGCTGGAGACAAGCGAGCGCTCCATCAGGCTGATTTTCCTGGCAAAAAGACATCCACAGGCAGCAAGTGCCCGAAGGGCATGGGAGCCACTCTCAAACGCTACCCTGAACCCACGGCGCAAGGTGGGCAGTGGGGCTGTCTTCCTTTTCCCTGTCCTTACTGGACATGGAGCACAGCTACCTGGTTTGGCCAAAGGACTGCCACTCTGCTGGCCTCCTGGCTCACGGAAACCGGCTGAGATCCCGACTGGCTCCCTAAAAAACTCAGAGGAGAGAGGCTTAAGGAAAGATTCAGAGTATGGGGACCCACTTCTGTGCTCAGCTGCCTGGGCCAGCGCTACCGTCTGAGAGAGCACTTGAGGGCCCTCGCTGGGATGTCCCCAGATAGAAACATCCTTCAACAAACACATCCCTCGGGGAAAGGGATCTTCTTCTCCTCCAGGTTTGGCCATCTCCTCCTCCAGGCACTCGTTATGAGGTATAAGACAGACACACGGCAAACCCTGAATTGTCTCCTTATGTAGCAGAACAGCTTGAAATTTGCTCAGCTTTGAAAAGCTCCGGTGCAATAGCCAGGTGAAGTTAGCCAAGCAACAACGGCACTCTCCGGAGCAGCAAGAGCAGTTTTGAGCTTTCCCAGGCAGATGCAAACCAGGGGAGGCAGAGCACAGGGGGTGCAAAGCGTGAGCCATGTGGAACAACACGAAGCAGCCTTTGGGGTTTGGGGTTTTTTTAAGCGAGGCCCCGGTTTCTCAGCTGGGCTCTCAAAGCTCTTAATAGGATGAGGCATCTCTAGAGAGAAAGTTTAAAAGCTCCTTGTTGGACCAGGCAGACCTTCCACATAAGACAGTCATTCTGAGAGCCTGGCACCTAAAAGGGACACAGCGTGGGGACGACAAGGCACAACTCCTACTCTGATTCAGGGAGCTTAAGAGTTTAGCTGGATGTTTTGAGTCACGCTCTTGGATGTAGGCAACTAGAATAGCTTAAGCCCTTCTTGAGCTAAGCCCTTTTCCTTTTGTTCAAGCAGCGGCTGCAAACATGGAAAATGAGGCTACTTTTGCTATTCTTCATATAAGGTGTTTTCATATGCTACGTATTTCCTATACTTCAAGTTACTTGCACAAAATAGGCTTAGTGCAAACACGAACGACCAAAAGTTAAAGCAAATGCAGATAGGACTCTACAGGTTATAAATATCAAATGCCTCCACCTATTACATGCCTAAGGAAACAGAAGTCAGACGAAACAGAAGCCTGGTGTGGACTGGAGCACAACAAGACCCACAGCAAATCTTCCCAGCTCAACCAGATTCAAATCACAGGATCCCAGGAAACAAAACCAGCGCAAAACAGCCCATCAGCCATAAACCCATTTACATTTTAGTTTCATTAATGAGTTACAGTATTTACAAGTAAGTCAGAGGCAGAAAGTAAGCAATTCAGCAACTGCAGACTTGTTCTCCATTACAGGCATCAGCAACAGCCCAGAAGACCACGCCGCTCTCGCCAGTTTGTGGATAACCATGAGTCCTAATTGTCGTTTTCTGCAAACTCTTCCTGCCCTTGAGTTCCTTCGACGAAGAGTCAATACACTGACTTCCCTCCTCCCAAAAATGATTCAGAGCACAAGTTTCTTGCTAATATGAAATAAAGGCATTATCCACCTATGGTTCTTCATGAAAGACAGCAATGCATGAGCTGATGCCACCAAGCAGCCTGGCATGCTGGTTTTTCCCATCTAACTAAGTTTGACCTGCTCCCTTAGGAATGACAGAATGATACAGGGTTGGATAGGATCTCTGGAGATCATCTAGGCCAACCCCCTGCCAAAGAAGGTCCACCCAGAGCAGGTCCCACAGGAACGTGTCCAGGTGGGTTTGGAATGTCTCCAGAGAAGGAGACCCCACCATCCCCCTGGGCAGCCTCTTCCAGGGCTCTACCACCCTCACAGGAAAGAAGTTCCTCCTCATGTTTAGATGGAACTTCTTGTGTTCAAGTCTGTGTCCATTTCCTCTTGTGCTGTCCCTGGGCACCACTGAAAGAAGACTGGCCCCATCCTCCTGACACCCACTCTGCAAGTATTTAAAAGCATTGATCAGATGCCCCCTCAGTCTTCTCTTCTCAAGTCTAAAAAGACCCAAGTCCCTCAGCCTTTCCTCATAAGAGAGATGTTCCAGGCGCCTCATCATCTCTGTAGCACTCTGCTGTACCCTCTCCAGCAGTTCCCTGTCCTTCTGGAAGTGGGGAGCCCAGAACTGGTCCCAGTGCTCCAGATGGGGCCTCCCCAGAACAGACTTGATAGGGAAGATGACCTCCTTTGACTTGCACCTCAGGATATGGTTATCTTTCTTGGCCTCATGGACATCCTGTTGTCGACCAGGACTCCCAAGTCTTTCTCCTCAGAGCTGCCCTCCGGTGAGCCCCCAACTTGTCCTGGTGCAGGGGGTTATTCCTCCCCAGGTGCAGGACCCTACACTTGCCCTCGTTGAAGTTCATTACTTTTCTCACAGCTCAACTCTCCAGCCTGTCCAGGTCTCTCTGGATGGCAGCACAGCATTCTGGGGTGTCAGACACCCCTCCCAATTCTGTGGCAACAGCAAACTTGCTGAGGGTACATTCCATCCCTTCATCCAGGCCATTGATGAATATGTTGAAGAGGACTGCACCCAGTACTGACCCCTGGGGAACACCACTTGTTACCACCTCCAACTGGACTCTGTGCCACTAACTGCGACCCTCTGAGCTCTGACTTTCAGCCAGTTTTCAATCCACCTCACTGTCTGTTCATCTGATGCACACTTTTACCTATGGGGATGCTGTGGGAGACAGTGTCAAAAGCATTGCTGGAGTCAAGGTAGACAACATCCCCTGCCCCCTGCCTCATCTATCAATCCAGTCATGTCATCGTTGAAGGTTATCAGGTTAGTCAGACATGATTTCCCCTTGGTGAATCCATGTTGACTACTTCTGATAGCTTTCTTTCCCTCCACATGCTTTCAGATGGCACCCAGAACAAGCTCTTCCATCACTTTTCCAGGAGTGGAGGTGAGGGTGACTGGTCTGTAGTTTCTGAGGTCCTCCTTCTTGCCCTTTTTAAAGAGTGGAGTGACATTGGCTTGCCTCCAGTCCTCAGGCACCTCGCCTGTTCTCCAGGACCTTGCAAAGATGATGGAGAGTGGCCCAGCAATGACTTCAGCTCCCTCTGCACTTGCAGCTGCATCCTGTCAGCACCCATGGACTTGGAGAAATCCAGTTTACGTAACCGTTCTCTAACTTGATCCTCCTCAACTGAGGGAAAGCCTTCCTTCGTCCAGACTTTCTCTGTTTCCTCCAAAGTCTGGGACTCCTGAGGGCTGGCCTGAACAGTAAAGACTGAAGCAAAGAAG
>JAOQGH010000002.1:522890-540596 GCA_025769975.1 Gallinago jamesoni | reverse complement strand
ATATGAGAAATAAGACAGGTTTTATTGGGGTTTTTTGGCTTTTTTTTTTTTTTTACACTAGTAAAAAAACCATAATACTTCACTAATAGTCATTTATTTACTACTTTGACTTTATAGCTGTTTTCAGTGTATGGATCTCTAATTCAGAAAAAAAAAAAAAAAGTCTCCCAGGAGCAGAACAAACCCCCAAACTAACAATGTTTCTGCATCATACCAATGTTGCACAGACCAGCACTAGGTTTCAGAGACAGGAGAGGGCCTGGAACGTGCAGTAATCTCTTAATCTCTCCCACTGGCTGGTTCCAAAACTTCATTTCAACCAGAGCAGCAGAGCTAGGCATTAATCACATCCTCATCTGCCCACAAAGAAGCCCTCTCTCACACTTACTGTTGACCCCTACTCCTGCTCTTGGGCTTGCTCTAAGAGCTGCCCAGCACACCAAGTCCTGGAGAAGAAGGAGCAAAAGCACCAGTGCCCTGCAGGTGCCAAAGCCAGAAGAGCAGGGAGGAAGGGGGTGTTCACAGCTGGCAAGCCTGGACTCAGAGCCCACAGGCTCAATATAGAACAAGTAGAACATGCGTCTCAAGCTGCTTGTGCTTTAAAAAAGAAAATATACCAAATATATAAAAATAGATATATATACTCTGCTCACCTGTATTTATTATTTCCTGACTTCTACTGAGGTGCCAGTGTTTGTATATATATATATAGATAAAAAAACCAACCCTGCTTTTTCTTAGTGACCAATTGCTGCTGTACAGCTTCACTGACCTTGTACCACATAGCAGATTCTCTAACTCACCTATGCTCGACACGCACTCATTTCCTCTTTTCATGTGAAAAGAGAGTACCCAACATCTTCCTGAACAGGGACAGCATGAGAATTTGACACCTAGATCTCCTTACCACCAGTTATTAAATTTTGCAGTACCCGAGTAACCTCATGCAACTGGCCACCAAGCAGATCCCCATCCTGAAAGGTCTCAGCTGTTTCACCAATAACTAATGTGTATCTTTTCATACAAGCTTTCACGCTGCCTCTTTCTGAACAGATTTTGGCTGCCAGCATTATCTTCCTCCAATGCCCATTTCTCTTCCAGGTCAAATCAAGCCAAACAAGGGTTAGGGACAGGAAAAGAGACAGTTTGCCGAAGTGAGGATTAAAAGTTGCGCAATGCTTCTCTGAAGCGACAAACAGAAAAGCCGTGGATGGCAGAGTGTTCCTGCATTGTAACTCACCCTCCACTCCCCCTGAAACTCTCTCTTACCCTGAATTCCTTCTGTGCACTCTTTCTGTTCTGAGCTCAGCTCAACTCACATTTTCACCTCAGCCTCTGGGCCCCCCTGCTGCCACTGCAGAGACTCAAGATAACTGAAAATCCAGTAAAGCTATGCCATACTTGTTTTTCCCCTCCAGAGGAAGACTAATTTGCAGAAAACTGCCCGTTGTGCAAGAGAGGAGCTCCATTCCTTACCTCAACCCCGATGCACACGGTGCATAATGCTACAGGGGCAATCGGCTGACAGCTCGGTCCCGGGCCAGAAGCGGTACTTCACACCACGCTCAGAGGGAGGCACTTCTCAGGAGACATCATTTTGAGGACAAGCGTAGACCACGCCGAACTGCACATCAACCAAACGACACCGATTCAATACTGACCAATTCACAGTGCTGCAGGCATCACACTGGCACAAGACAATCAGCGCCTGAGCTCTTGAATTAACAAGTTGCAACAGCAACCCAAATGATCTGCATTTAGTTCCCATGGAAGTTTAAGATGACCATCTCGGAAATCATAATTTTAAGAGCTAAAGTTTTGATTTGGGTCTGGACTAGTAGTTAGCAATACTCACTGCACAGTGGAAAGAGGCTCAGAATAAAGTTTCCTAATTAATCAAAGAATCATAGGGTGTGTTGGGTTGGAAGGCACCTTTAAAGGTCATTTAGTCCAACACCCCTGCACAAGTAGGGACATCTTTAACTAGATTAGATTGCTCAGAGCCTCATCAAGCCTGACCTTTAATGTCCCCTGGGACGGGGCCTTCACCATCTTTCTGGGCAACCTGTCCCAGTGTCTCACCACCCTCATTGCAAAGAACTTCTTAATGTCTAATTTAAACCTACTCTGCTCCATTTTAAAACCATTGCCCCCCCTCCTATCGCTACATGCCCTTGCAAACAGCCCTCCCCAGCTTTCTTGTAGCTCCCCTTCTGGAAGGGGCTATAAGGTCTCCCTGGAGCCTTCTCTTCTCCAGGTTGAACAACCCCAACTCTCTCAGCCGGTTCTCACAGCAGAGATGCTCCAGCCCTCTGATCATCCTCGTGACCTCCTCTGGACCTTCTCCAACAGGTCCATGTCCTTCTTGTGCTGATGGCTCCAGAGCTGGACACAGTACTCCAGGTGGGGTCTCACCGGAGCAGAGCAGAGGGGCAGAATCCCCTCTCTCGATCTGCCGGCCACGCTTCTTTTGATGCAGCCCAGGATGCAGTTGGCCTTCTGGGCATTGTTGGCTCATGGCCAGCTTTCCATCCACCAGCACCCCCAAGTCCTCTACCACAGGGCTGCTCTCTATCACATCATCCCTGAGCCTGTATCGATAACGACAATTGTCCCAACCCAAGTGTAGGGCTTGGCCTTGTTGAACTTCATGAGGTTTGCATGGGCCCACCCCTCTAGTTTGTCCAGGTCCCTCTGGATGGCATCCTGTCCCTTTGGCAACTCAACTGCACCACTCAGCTTGGTGTCATCATTAAGGCATCTGCTTTGCAGAGGAGAAATACAAAAAATGACTAGCTGCTAGTGCTCCCTTGACTTTTGGCTCGGCAATTCTGTGTGCAAACAGTGGTGTGTTTGAGTTGAGAAGCTGAGTACACAACATATTTCTCCCTACACACAGAAATCAGCTCACTTTCATGCTGGCTGCTTCAGCTGTGTAAATAACAGTTAAAATACTGCCTTACATATATTGTGTAAAATGCAATCCTACAGAATGTAGCCAAATAAGAGTCACAATTTTTTTAAGCTCTTTATTCTTGCTGTATACTTCTTTATTTCATAACATAGGTGTTCTAATGAATAGGCATCTCCCTCATCAAATTTTAATAATGTGAATATGGTAAATACTTTCTCAACAGAGCGCTTTGGGAAAATCCTGAGGGGGGTGGGTACAAAATCAGTGTGTTTTCATGCACCACTTGCAATTTTGTGATTATAATATTTGTGATTAAGGATCTGTGTGCAAGCCATCTGTGCAACCATTACTCTAAAAGCGGAGCAAGTCAATGCACTTAAAGAATCGGGCCTCTGCTCAATGACATCACCACCTTGCTAACAAATCTGAAACTGAAGAGGCAGGTGATGCTTTACAGCTAGCAGTGATTTAAGGACAGAGCTCTTCTGCTTTGATAGACTTGCCCATAGCAATAGTCCTTAGAGGCTATGAGCAGATAGCTCATGTGTTGGCTTTGAACAAGCTGACATCCCTCAAAGCACAAACACAACCTCACGCTGAATATTATTGGAGTGTGAGAAAAACCATTTGGAGAAACAACAGCTACAACTTAGCTACTTGCCTTATCTCCTTTGTAATCAGCTTTTAAACTGCCAGGAACGGCTACGATTAAGACCTGTTAGTCTACCTCTGCCTTGTCTACAGTGCTCGATTTCGTATCTCCTGCTGGCTTCATTTAAATGCTTTTCATGCAAGATTACTATTTTTGGAGCAGACAGTTTGATGAACCAGTATTATGGCAGGATGGTTATGCTGCCAGACAGACTATCCAAACCTTTGGCAGGGGGCAGACAGGTAGCTGCACTGAGCTGAGGAGGGCATCAGTCTAATACGGATCAGCGACAACATTCACAAAACATCTAAAGCAACCTTGTAAGCACAATTAACATATCCTAATAATAAAAACATAATTTCTGCAAAGCGTGTTCCTTACCTTTTCTGCCACTTGCCTTTCAAGATGTGCCGAATAGCTCAAGGAGCTCCCAGGGCTATATTTACATGAGCTTTCCAAGAAACTATTAGAAAAGCTTGGGGAATTCAGTCACGTGTCAGTGTCTGGAGACAGCTGCAGTGAAGCTCCACAATGCAGAAAATGGCAGTGAGGAACCTAAGGGTAGGAGCATGCTCTAGACAAGATGGTATTTAAGTCTCCCTGGATATAACTTGGATGCACACAGGATTTGAACAGTTGGGACAGTTGGAGAGGGCTCTAGTGACAGAACAGACATCCTTCATCGGGACTATAAAATCCCTCAGCATTTTAATCCCACATGTTCTACCCATCCTTTGCTATGTATTTATCATTTATCCTTTGCTATATGTTTATCACCATGAGCAAAATATATTAGATATAACATTTCGTCTTCCTAAGTAGTACATGGAAATCTGTCAAAACAGTTGCTCACAGCCTTTCAACCATTCAGTGGAAATTGGGGGACAGCAGAGGAAGGGGGAACACAGCCCAGTAAAGAATATCCCCTTTTTGTTTTAATGCATCTTGAAAACAAATCTACAAGAACAGAGAAAAAAAATTTAACAAATGCGAACTGAAACTTGCGTCTTGTACAAGAATCCAAATAACCATATAATCTGTGGAATAATAAAACTGCAAAACCATGGAGCAATTTTAAACAGTTACCTCTGTAATTAGAATAATGAATGAACTAGTCAATACTCTCAATGAGAGAGCTATTATATAGGGTCTAATTCAGATCCAACAGGCTATGTTCCTGTGCTATCTCATGACTGAAGTTGGGGGAAAACAACCAATTAATAATGCAGCTTCTCAAAATGCACAAAACCCAGAAGTCTCACCATCAGTCTATGCAGACTACAAGGGTGCCCAGATTCATTAAATGCTTCAGCACTGTTTGAATACAGGTTAACTGAATGCAAAGAAACCAGATATAAATCACTGAGCAAAGCAAGATTAGAGATCAGCAAGATAGCGTTCCCCTTGGGAATCCAAAAAAAAAATAAATCACATTTTGAACTATTTCCAGCATGACTTCAGCACAAAATAACATTTGCACTTCAGTATAATAGTTGATGTTTTAACTGCAAGCTAACAGCTACGGGAACAGTCATGCAGAGCAGCCCCAAGTTTCACAGCAGCTGCTCAGCCTTCAGAGGAAGCGAAAAAAGTTGCAAAAGAGCTATGCTGTACTTCATACCAGGAACTCCCTTTCAGATAAAGGCTGAAGTATTTATGTTCACTCTCCAAGCACCTGAACCCAAGTAGACCACAAAAGTTTCAATATTTGCTAGGTGCAAAAAAATACCTGTCCCATCCCCAGGCATCTCTGGTAGATGATGTGATGCTTGAAAGGTACTGGAATGGCATTAGCCATCAAACTCAAAAAAACCTCAAAAACTGAAACCTCATGTACACGAAAGTCAAGCAGTAAAAATTAAGCCAAAGCACAAAGGAGCACAAGCAAAGAGGATGCAAAGCAAGACAGAAACCCTATTTTATCTTTGAACCTACGCAAGAATTGGTGAATACACCCTTACGGGAAAACCTATTACTTGGGCCCATAAGCTATGAGTCAAGCCAGCCTTGGGACAAAGGAACAGTCATTTGTTAATTCAGTTGACAAATCTGGAGAAGGAAGATTCCATCTTTGGGTTAAGGATTAATCATCAGCAGGTACAGCCTACTTTGATTAACTGCAGCCATTTCCTGCTAGTACATCCTTTGCCTTTTCCAAGAAATGGGAGCAGCTGCGTGTCTGAGGGAATATGAATTAGGAGACAAGGGTGAAACTATTGACAGGAGCCTGCTTTATGCTACGCACTTACCAAGAACCAGCCAAGCTATTTAATAAGCAGCAACTGCTAGAAAAATCTATCGAAGTTGAATCTGATCAATCAGAACAAACGGAGCACAGTATCTGCTCCAAAATTCAACTAAAGCTTCAGTTCTGGTTAAGTGCCCAAGATGTTATGCCATTGCTTCTCTCCCTGGACTCCTTACTCCATGCACAATTACTCCATTAACATGGGAGGAGGCGGCAGCAGCTCATCAGACCATAGACTGGACTCAGGTACCCCCAGGGAATAGCACGGATTCACTCCTCATCCTCTTCGTTTTTAAAACACAACCTGTGGACTTTGTGTTTGTACCAAAACCACCCAGGCAGATCCTGCGACATCCACTTGTCATTCCCACTTCCCCAAGACAGTCTGGATGCACGCAGCTTGTGTGCATCTGGACAAAGCTGGGCGAGGAGGTTAGTAGGGGAGACCAGACAGGAGTTGGGAAGGATGTCCAAGCTTTCCCAGCAACCGGGGACAAAACCAGCAGCAACTCAGCCACGTGGTGCTGTAAGAAGTGTTGTCCATTGTGTGCAGAAGGTGACTAAAGGCAGTGCTTATACAGAAGACCCCGGGGCCTCGGTCTGCTCTATCAGCTCCTCATTCATTCATTCAACTACAAGCTTGAGCAGTCCTGGCAGCAAATGTATTACTTAAAAAGTTAGTGTCACAACGAACTCGTGTCCTACACAGGACACAGAAAACTCTAAATTCTCATTCAGTTACAGAAATGACTAATAAATTCCCTCAAAGGTGCTTTTATGGGTACAAGACAACACCCAGAAATCAGTCACCGCTTTTAATGCATTTGACATTTCACAGGGTGGTAGCTTTTTGTTGTGTGGTGGTTGTTGGGTTTTATGGGAGTTTTTCTTTGTGGATTTTTTTGGGTTGTTTTGGGGTGGTTTTTGGTTTTTTTTGTTTGTTTGTTTGGTTGGTTGGTTTGTTGTTGTTTTCTTTAAAAAAAAAAAATCTGCTCTAGCCAACTGTTGCCCATTTAATTGGGAAATCTCATAACTGAAGATCTCAGTGCCTGTTAAACAACCAAGCAGTCTGCACTGGAATTTAATTGTAACCATTTCAAGCTCTTGCTGTATTCATGTATATGTTTTGTTTTGAACAAGCAACATAGGCAAAAATATTTTCAAAAGATAACCCATACGCTGAGACTCTGTTCCCATGGAGTTAAATTTGGTAGGTTACTGCATACCTGGCAGTAACAAGCTTAAACAAAAATCATTAAGAGATACACAAAATGAGTTCCAGCCATAAACCGCTGATTTGCACTGCACTGTCTGCTTTAAATGGTCACTGTTACCCTGTCATTATACAGCAACCAGGGCATTTGCTTTGCTCTCCGAGTCTAGAGAGCTGCCATGGTCAGAATCATAAAACGCTATATAAAAAGTAATGTCAGTTATTTGTTTGTATTTTCCTTTTTCAAAACCACTGAAGTTTAAATTCAAAAGAGAATTCAGCAAGCAGCTATATCAAGCACACACAGTGCAAAGCTGGAGGATGAGTAATTTATATAACAAAAGGTTTCCTCGATTATTTTAAGGCTCAAGTTCTGCAAAGCTAACAATTGAGAAAAGGGATGTTTTCCCTTTGTTTAAAAAAATAATAATCTTACCAAGAAAAAAAGCACCATTGAAGAAACAGCAGTATCTTGATAATCCACTATATTAGATCCCTAGACTTCAGCAACAGGTCATCAATGTGCGTTGTGAACCCTTGAGTTTGGAAGGTATGTTGCCATATATCAAGATAAATATACAAAAAATACAGAGGTCACAGATAACAAGGCATCTGCAAGTAATACCTTAACATAAATTACAAGGTTTGCCACATGCCCAAGAGTATTTGGGTTGAATGTTTTTCATTTAGTACAAAACAAAGCAGCCTTGCACTTCCTGCACTGTACCTGTTGACATTCAACCCCTATTAAATCCACATTAAACTTTAAATAACACATTACTACATTATTCACAACGGCTGTGTGTTGGACCCAGGGGAAACAGAAGTTGTATCAATACAGTGACATGAGCTTCTTGTGTCTGGCAAAAGTGTTTTCCACCCTTAACATTTATAGTTGAAAGAGGGTGGGGAGAGTGACGACTGATGAAAATAAGCCTAGATAGTTCTATGGTTTGTCCAGAACAACTATCCTGAAGATGCTAGCTTGCAGAAAGCAGAAACTGCAAAATTAAAACCTGTTTATAGCGATTCACTTTATGTGCAACACCCCAACCCCCACCCCCCCCAATAATAACAAAAAGAATTCCCCTCTCAATTTCAGCAGCATTGATGTTTAGTCACAGCATTTTTCTCATTACTTCTGATTACCAACAGTAGTTCTTACAGTATCTGTGGAAGCACTCCTAAACATCTTAATTGTACACAGGAGATGTAGAGGCCCGCAGTACTGTAGGAGATGGGCTAAAAACCAACTTTCTCAAAACCAAATTTACTTGGGGCACCCACGGGAAGAATTACAACTGCATTAGGCAGAATCACAACTGAAGGCTGCTTTTCTGCTCTGTCCCTTGCCAGAGGGACAATCAGCCAGTGCACTCCCTAATGTTCAACAACATTTTGAGGAAAAGGCAGCAGCTTTCTCAAGTAAGAACTGAAGGCAAGAAAGATGCTGTTCTTTCAATGTGCTAGTCACTCACGTTACACACAAACAAGTAACAGTTTGGAAAACACGTTCTGTCTCAAAATCTCTATGCCCAATAGCTCCACTTTTATTTTCTGATTCTTTCAGCACCTCCCCCTCTAGCTCTTAAATCAGTCATGGAGCTTTCCAGCATGGATCAAACCCAACTAAACCACAAAAATCTTAAAAAGATGCCTTTCCGCCAATCTTCACTCAGCTTCAAAGGGTTATTAAAGCCAAAAACATAACTACAAGCAGCAAAAAAGGCATACGCTCCATTTATTGTCTCTTTGCAGGTCATTCATCTACACCGAAGCCAGAACTGGGAACAGCAACCAGGTACCCCAGCCACCAGCCTGGTTGTCTACCCAATATATCATTCCAGTTTCAACAGCCAGAATGGCAAGGATTTCCTTCCTTATAAGTAGGCTTTTTGGTCCATTTATACACAACCTACATTTTCTGAAGTTTTGCTCTTCGTTATCCTTCTCTGGAAGCAGGAAAAAGGAACCAATCTAAGTCAGCTTTGAGTTGACTGTTCCTAAGATTAAGCAATTTAGTGCTGGATTTAGGCTGTTTGTGAAATTATTTTCTTGAATGACGAGTGTGCCAGGCTGGCACAAGCAATGTCTAAGTTACCAGAAAACGGAGGGAATCATCATCTTCCCTATTAAGCCAGGCTTTTAAATGAAAGCCTCACTTAAAGAAGACAACCAATACAGGTGCCAAAAGGAACAGCAGACATTGTCAGATGATACCAATACACAAGTGAGGACCACTGACTGCCACCAGTGCGCACTGTCATTGGCACACATGCAAAAAATGGATATCTGCCTGTGATAGTCCAGAACAAGAACTTATCCAAAATCAGGTCACATTTAATATCAGTTTACAGTAAACAAAGTATTGAAAAAACACACCACTCCAAAACACACCTGCTTGCAAATGCAAAATTCATTTACTTACCTGAAGATGCTTTTCTACCCAGAGCACTCGATTCATCAGGTTAGAAGCTCGCTATGAATATGAGAGTCAAAGCTCCAAAGGCCTGTTGCTGGCTGCTGCTCATGTAGTCAGAAGAGTCACTATTAAAAAAAAAACCAACACCAAACAAATATTAAGAAACATAACAACATATTAAGAAGCAGAGCTAACAGCAAGCCTTCTATTAAAATATTAGAAGTCATTACACTGTGAAGATGACCTCAAGTTCTACCAATAGCTGGGATATACAGTAAAGACTGTGCTAACACAGACAGATGCATTTTCAAAATGGTATTTCCCAAAGGATGCAGAAAGAGAGAAGATCCCCATGTCCAAATAAGGCCTATAGGCACCTCGCGCTGGATCTGAAGGAAACCTAGAGTGCTCCAGGTGCCACGTTCAGTTTGTGGCATCCCACAGAGAACAGATCCGCTGCTCCCCAGGCGCACCAGCACTCCTGCAGGAGTGTATCTTGGGCTCGTTTTCCTGCCAGCCTGCACCAGGCAAGAACGATTTGGATGAGAACCCCCAGAACAGGGTGGGAAACTGAGCTGCCAGAAATGGGCCACTGACCACCTGATTTGGTCCAGGGGCACCACAGACCAGAAGCTCTCTGCTCACAACACCAGAAGAATCTCAGTGTTTTATTCCTAAAAGCCATACCTGGTTCCAGTGATACTTAGAGTACCTTCTCTTTAACTAAAAGAGTGGTCAGGCAGAACAACTCCTGGGGTACATATCGCCACTTAGAACACAAACTAAAGAGATAAATCTCAAAATGTTCTTTGAGGGGAGCTGGTAAAGTCAGGCTCTGAACCAGGCATCACACAGAAAACAGTTTCTGTTGACAGGTAAGGTGGTGCAGGGGGAGCGAAGAAGGAAGGCTGAAAGCCTTTTCTGCTGGTCTTCGAGGTAACAGAGATCATTTGCAAGAGAGAGGGAGCACTTACACTGAAGCAATAACAAAATGCAAAAAAAATCAAAATGCACACAACCAAAATTCTGAAGTAGCAGCACCCAGGCAGCAGGCTTCTCTCCATCCCCATCATCAGACTTCTGCCCAGCCAAACACTCCAGCCAGCAGGGCTCTAGACAAACCACTCAGCCCCGTGGTTCACCCAGACCCCCCAGCTTTCAAGGGAGATAAAGCCAGGAGGGAAATTCAGAAGAGAACCAGCACCCTTTCGCATGGATAGCTCTCTGCAGGGTTATTTCAATTAAACTTTTCAGATAAGGGAAAACCAGATGGTCTCCCTGTTCCATTCATATTAGTTAGAAAATTGGGACTCATACATTCCATTCAAACAGTAGTTGGGGGAGGGAGGGATCAGGTTCTGCTGATCAGAAGCTTCTGGGATTTGGATTTGCTTCTGCAAATTTGGACTTCTTTTTAGCTATGTTTAAGATTACTTGGAAATTTGCTTTTGGGTTCAACACTGCATTTTTGCCTCATCTTCAAGATTCATCCATCAAAGTGCCTTTGGGAGGGTGCGATCAGGCACCCCCACTCAAACACCCACCCTAAGAACCCACCAACCAGTGGCCTGTCTCCAGTGGCCAGAAGACTCTTCTCCGTAACAGGCTGGAAGTCAATTGGGTTCTGTCCATCTGGATAACGCCAGGGTGCACTGCTGCCTTGCCACCCCACCCCGTTTGCTGTAGGACTGGAGTAGTAAGAGCTAATGTTTACACAACGTAAGAGAAGTTATTCATTCCATGAACACCCACCAGCACATCTTCAGTAAGGAGGAAGGCCCTGTTTCCATGAGTAATTGCACTCTTATCTCGTAACAACAGTCACCCTCCCAAACACATCATACTCCCTCTGCTCACAGGCACTCACTCATCTGCCAAGTTTTCTGAAGCCCAAAAAGCTGCCCATCTGCTGAGAGCGTTAACGGCAAGAAAGGCAGCCTGCTGTACTCCCCTGCCTCTGGAGGGAAAGCTCCAAACCCTGCACATCCACTCTTCTAGGAAGGACAGATCTCCCCAGTGCATGAGATAATGGAGCACGAACTGGCATTCAAACGTGAACACGCATTCAGCACCTGCTGCCGAGCACCCAGCCGCTCCCAAGATGCTGGATACCGGCTGGAGCCTCGCGCTCTGGTATAAAGCCAGACCGACGCTGTAAGGACATGTTTTCTGCCACATCCAGAACTATTTCTGAACCAGTCAGAAGAAAGCAGAAGCAATTCACACTAACAGTCAACTTCTTTAACTACCAAAGTTACACTGATAGCAGAACTGCATGGCAAGGTTTGATTAGGGCTCATTCTTATCTTTCTTTTAGAATGCACAGCAGTTTGTTGTATTTAAAAAAAAAAAAAAGTGAAAAAAAAATAATCTAACCTGTTACTTCCTTTTCAGAATAAAAGATCTGTCTTACCTAAATTGGTTAGCCTGTATTCCAAACTCCTCCACATCCTCTGCTCCTTCCCCCAGAGGAAGACCCTTCTGTTTGCTCAGCACTGGCTTCTGCTCTGCTGGGGGACAGGCTGCCAAGCTCACGTCCTTAAACTGCATATTAATATCTTTAAGGAAATAGTTCAGTTTCTGGAGTTGCTAAGCAATAGCAAGCCACAACAGCACGAGAGAAGCCCACTTCTATTTTAGCATATAACATGACAACTTTCAGCTCTGTCTGTGATGCCACTTGCTTTAATATCTGCAGATTTCTTTAATTCAGAAGCACCAGCCGAGAAGCAGTTCTGATGGTTTTGATACTATGAAGATTAATTTCCGAAGTTACTTGCTAGTCTTGTTCTCCATATCACAAAATGACTAAGAACTACCAATCATTCTCAACAGCACCCAAACACCCTCTAAAGCATTGCTAGCTTATTTAGAATACATACACCATTTTGCAACACCTCATCTAATATATCATGACCAGCACTGGCTCAAGCTTAGGAGTGGCTTAGAGTTGATGCTCTGACTAATCTCATTCAAATAGATTACAGTCTGCAGAAACATGCAGGATTTCCAGGAAAAAGCAAATCATTCAAATGTTTTTCAGGTGAACCATCCTCATTATCCAAGCAGAACTGTTAAGCAAACCAACCATCCGCATGATTCAAGAGAGTAAGTATCCAGATCCAAGGACCAAGGGTCACTTTCTAAGACTTTACAAAAGTAAAAGCGTCTCCTTGTGCTGTACATCAGCTGTGCCTGCAAAGCACAGACATGATGCTTTGGAGGTGAGGATTCTCTTTTTCCTCTTTTCCCTCCCACTTAACAGGTATCCACAAGCAGCAGCGTTGCAAAAGAAGCAAGAGTAGGCTGTTGTCTTACTTTCTAATCCAACATAAACAGCAAGGACCAGGAATGTCTGCAAAGGCTGGATTAACCGGCTACTGACTGCTACTTAGAAAAGGCACCTGAATGATTAGAGCAGCATTTTCATTTTACACCCGAGCACAGAAAGGCAGGTGCATTTCCACATTTCACTGGCACGTTTGCTTCTCGTTTGCCAGACGCACTAAAGCACTCCTCACAGCGCACTGCAGAAATTCAGCCTAAATAGATCAGTTGCGAGTTCACCAACCCAGTACGCTTGTGGATGAAAGAAGTCAAATTAATTGATTTAAAGACAACGTAAGTGATTTTGAGAGAATGCCTAGCCTAAGACATCATTTTAATCCTCCTAGCAGTTAACTCTTTGAAGTAGGAATCCAGTAAAATTTGTGGTGCGGTTCTTACACAGAAAACATCTCCAGAGGCATGCTAATCACCAAACTATGTTGCAAATTGCTCCTGATCTACAGTTGTTCGCCTCTGCACTCCTCCTGTGCAGACAATAAAATCATACAGCTAATTGTAATGGAGTGCTCACTCCTGATGAAAGGGTATGCAAGAAAAGAATGATCTCAGTTTGGTTTATGTCGACAGATCTGCAGTAGGAAACCATTATCTAAATACTACTCCCCCTCCCTCGCCCCAGCTTCTGCTATAATATTTTAGGGTAACTTTCATTTTATATTTTTGTCTTTAATTGTAAAAAGCATGATACGTTTAGCTCCTATTTCCATTTTAGGAAGATTTAGAGGCAATTTCCTCCTGCCAGACACACTGCATTTTCAATCAGTGCTTGGTGAAGCGCGAAGGGAGGCAGCCCAGAAACAACCTCTTCATCTTTCTTGAACTGAAAGATGGCAGCAGAACATCTAGCACACTGCAAACTCATTCCTGATGTCCCAAAGCCCCAAGAAAACTCTTGTTATCATGACCGACAGCAACCTAATTGTATGAATTAGCAAGACTTATTCATGGAATTACTTTTGTTTAGTTCTTCCCAATGGGGACTGCAAACAAAACCAAGGGGAAGAAGCCCAAAAGACTTCAGTGAGAAACGAAAGATAATGTTTGCAGCAAGCACACTTTCTTCACTATTAAAATTTGCACCTTTGTCGTGGAAGTACACAACTGTGCAGTCTCACACCAAGACATCTGTGTATTTTCTGAACTAGCTTTTACAGAGCAAGCCATACGCCACCAAGCCTTGATTTCTATTTTATCCTGTAAATAAGATGAAGTATAATTTTTAGAAGTGTAGGGGAAAAAGGACTGCATGAGCATCAGTTAAGACAACAAAATTTGCAGTCTCCTACCAAATAACTATGTCAGAGAAATGAGATATAACAAGGGAGGGAATTAGCTTCCATTAAGAAATAACCAGATCCAAAACCCCCTTTGCCTGTTGCCTGGATTTATTTTTGGGTCATGTCATAAGAGATCTAACACACGAGTACACAACAAATTGCAATCCTGTTATCAGAGACAGCCTCTTTCCTGGCTTCCAAAATAATCATTTCTCTCTCAGGCCCTGTCCCCACTTTGCTCTTGTTCAGCCTTCCAAGAAACACCTTACAGAACATACTCCTCTCCACAAATCTGGCCTCAACATTACTGAATCTCCTTATCACTCAGGGGGCCAACTGCCCCAAGGACATTTGGAAATTTTTACACTAGATGGATGCCAGAACACCGACAAGTGACTTGGTACACACTGATATTTTCACCTGTCCCTATAGGGTAAGATGCTCAAACTTTCCCAGATTCACCCGAAAAAATGTTGAAGATAAAAACTAAGATTAGTTAATTATAAAAAAGCAAGTTATTAACAGGTTGGAAAACACTAATAGAATGAAACACACTGCAGCTAACTCATAGTTAGGCCATTTTCAGAATATTTGCAGTCAAGCCCGTCTAGATAATTTCCCCAGGGAAATTATAAAAAAACAAGGTCTGATTATTCAGACAGATTACGTTTTCTGGATCAATATCTGGAAGTAAGTTTCCACTACATACTGCTCCCGCTGGCAGTCCGCTTAGTGCTTATCTAGACATAGACACATACCCATTTCAAGGACTTCCTTGAAAGCTTCAGCTTTGGTAATCGTCTTGAGGTACGTCGCTATAACATCTTTCTGAACGCAATGCTGTCTACTGCAACATGTACTTCTGAAATGCCAGCTCCTTGATTACTGGCAAACCTACCAAGGCCTCGCTCAACTTGCAATCACTAAACCTCTTCATAAAAGGTCACACGCCTCTTCCCTAAAGGCGACTGGGAAGCTTTCCCTTCAGACCTTCCATACAACACCTTGTGAGTTCATTATGGGAACACGCTAGAAATGAGGAATGCAGGGCACAAGCGGGGTCAGCGACCTCACTGCCACCCTCGGGACAGACAACAACACAAGCAGTTTCCTGTCTTCTGCCACCAACAGGAACTATTTCAAATTGCTTATTATACCGCTTATTTTTACCAATCAAACTGGTGTTTGGCATCTCGTGGGTCATTTTCCATTGACTGGTACCTATTCTAGCTTTACAGGAGCTAGAGGATGGGATGAAAGCCAAGGTCTCTATAACAAGCATGGTCTACATGCTTCTGCTAAGGGGATGTAGACAGAAGTGGTTCGCCTCGACCTGCAAGCAACATCACACACCAGGATTCACACTATATTTAAAAACATAACTTCACACCCAAAAAAGCCTTCCTGCCAAGTTATCTACTAACTCAGAAACAAACCACAGTGGTTTAAACTCAGCTCTTCCCATTTTACAAGTGCTTTGAAACAGGTTTCTAGCCATACCGCACCTTTGCAAGCATCTTTAAAAAATAATAGCTGATACAAAGCTATTACAAGGAAACTGGAATAACTGGTTTGGCAAAAGGAGGTGCACCCTTCACTCACCAGACAGTTGAGAAATTGTATTTCTCATACTTCAATTTTTCAGCTTTTAAGACAAGAACAATAGTACAAGTTCAAGACTTGACTAGTTGGGACAATATGGTACCCGCAGAGCAGTGGTACCGATGGCACGGGAAGCAGGGGAGGGCAGGACGGATGCTGGTGTGCTCATGTGCAGAAGGCACGGACAGGGTCACGGACAGACCCTGCGGTCTAGAGAGATTCAGGTAAATAAGCAGAGCACAAAACCAGAACTGTTGCGTTTCTTCACCTTCAGCATGGCTAAGAGCAGAGTTTCCAGATTCAGATCTGGAAAATGATCCTCCTCTGGTGACTGAAAGCTTCCTTCATCAGTCGCCCTGCAACTTTGCCAGTTGTCACAGGCACTCAGGGGCTCACTCCGGCCTCTTGCTTCTCCGAGGACACAGGGTGCATTGCACGGCGTGCGTCACATTCCACAAGTACCACTGGACGCCAAGGGTTCTCCTGGGCAGGGAGGTCAGGGGATACTTAGCAGGACAGCTGGAGATACATGCTCAAGCTTTGCAAGTAAGCTAAAACCAATCTGCTTCACAAAGCACATCGAGACCTCCACCAAAGCGGAAAAACAGAAAAACAAACCTAAACACATTCCCTGCTCACCTGATAAATATACTCAAGATGCGCCCAAGCAGCTCTCCCTACATTGCTGCAGCACTTAAAGATCTTTTAAGTACATAAAAACGTGCTGTTAGCACCACTGAAAATTATAAAAATGCTTGAAGAAGCCACCTTTAAGGTCTTAAAACATAATTCAAGACTTTGTAAGTGGGCATCTTCTAAACAGGCAATGCTTGGGCAGCCACCCCATTTTCACCTCTGTTTCCATTCATCTTACTGCCCAGGAAAACCTCAAAGAAAGGCTGTAAAATGGGAAACCGGCAGGTGTCAATCTTGCAGCACCTCTGTGCCAAAGCCAGCGTACCCAAGATCAGTGACTACTTTTTACAGAGATTCCCTTTGGTGCTGCCATCATGACTAAAAGTTTGCCATTTGATTCCATTATTAAAACCCTTAAATTAAGTTCCCCCAAGCTCCAGGGCTTTTATTTTCAGAATATCCCTATGCAACAAAAATAACCTCATAGCTCTTCTGCTACTTTAGTTGAATGAAGGTGTAAAGAGCAGCTAAACGGTGTGTCCTGCCTCCGACAAGGCTCTGTCTGAAGCTTTGACTGCTTCCAGCTCCAGGAGTTTCCCAAGCCTGTATTTTGTAACCCTCAAGGAATCTCCCATCCAAATACTTGCTCAGCTCCCCCCAAACATGATCCCATTTAAATTCGGTGTGTCCATAACATTATCTGGCAAGGAGTTGGGCATATCGGTCGCTGTACGGAGAGAGGAGCCAGTGCCACTGCCCACTTCTCGGGATCCTAGTTACTGCCACATCCCACCTCCCACACAGATGGGGTGGAAAGAAATCCTTGTTTCTGCCTTCCAGACTAGTTACAGATTCAAGCAGTTATGTTTACACTACTACTTTTTAAGTTGTCACAAGCTGGCGGGTTTCCTCCCTCAGCTCTTTCCCAAAACCAGAAGCCAGGTTACAATCCACAGGCTGAGAACACTTGTCCCCTCTCTAATAACATGGGGGAGATGTTTCAGAAAACTTTAACTGTAAAATAACAAACACAAATAATATGCCTTTCTTCTGCAAGAAAAATTGCACAGAAATAGACTTTATGTCAAAAGGTTCCTCCATGATACCTAAAATCCTAAATCTTAAGAAGGCATCTAAGTGACGGAACAAGCGATTTTTACATTCCTTCATATGAAGTATCATCTCTGTCAAAGTATCTAAATATCACGGAATCACGGAATTGTCATAATTGGAAGGGACTTCTAGAGATCATCCAGTCCAGCTCTCCTGCCAAAGCAGGGCTGCCCAGAGCACATCACTCAGGGCTCCACCCAGGCCAGGCTTGAAGATCTCCAGAGAAGGGGACTCCACACCCTCCCTGGGCAGCCTCTGCCAGGGCTCTGCCACCCTCACCC